>DWME01004284.1:0-16593 GCA_018244795.1 Parelbella ahira ahira
CTGAAAGTCTCGCTGGTCCTCTCAGTTGATGTCAAGTTCATACCCTGTAGTAGATCAAACATTTACATTTCTACATTTTGTAAGCGGCTACGAAGGTCTGTACAAAATAAACTTTTATTAACAGTGAACATAAACAGCTATATTTGAAACTTGACGAACATGTAACTCGCGCGAGCCGACCAATGTTTAACCAACGCGAGCAATATCATACTGATTCACTGTTGTACAGACTATATTTGTAAAACGAGCGTGTACAGAACGCACGCGAAAATAAACAAACGTTTAGTTTCCCAGAAGAGCGCGCTGCCAGGTGTTGTGGTGCTTGCTACATCGGCGACCACACACGCAACTTGTCGATAATACATAATATGTACATCTGTTTCACGGATAATCGAAACAGACACATGACACATCTCCGGGATCTTGAAAATGCAGAGATGAACCAAAGTGTTGCGATTAGACCTTATTTTTATAGATTATATTTCGGTGACAACAAACCGTCATTGCATTCGGTGTCTGCAATTTCAAAGACTCGTTTATCACTATATAATATTTATTCTGTTTATCAAAATAGGTTACAGTCATAGTTTACCACGTTGGTTTAAAATGGTTAGGTAGGCTACTCTACATAGAGAACATAATGCAGAATGCCAAGACACACGTATACCTTCGTCGTATGTTTCCATTTAGTGCCATAGCGAGTGATCCAAGCTATTAGTGCACAGGCAACACGATCATAATTTAAATGAACCAGTTTTCTTTGCTTGTCTGGTGGTTTGCGAGCTGGACGCCGCAACTTGAGTAGGTACAGGATGCCGACAACCCTTTTAGGGTGAATGGATAATACTCATTATTACCAGTAGCGGACCTTGGACAGGCTGATAATGATAATGATATAACAGTTTTCCATTATGGTTGTCCCAAGTTGTAGATGTCAACAATATTGATCGAATGGAAGCAGTAATATCTTCCGTTTCACGGGAAGGAGGATCATTTTTATTTCAAGACAATTAAGCTTGGTGACTCTGTTAACCTTTTTTTATCATAAGCGTCAAAGCGTAGATGCATCCTAAGATTGAGCACGCATGCCTAGAAAGAGCCTATTCACCCTTGTTTTGAAGAGTTATATGTTCTATGTGTCCGGAAACACAGACGTCGGCAGGGTGTTCCATTCTTGGGCCGTCTGGATAAGAAAAGTGGAACCAAACAGTTAACCTGTGGTATCGTGGTTCTGAGTTCACGGAGAATGTGGATGTGTATATTCAACCAGGACGAAAAACACATAAGATTGTATACAACTGTAGTGTTTATCTCACGGTGGTACCTTTGCGCAGGCTCTGTAGTGTTTGAGATCGAGTAGCCGTGTGCGGAAAAGATCCCAGTACATTATTACCATCATTACCGTCGGATACTGGATACTGGATAAAACATCCGCAGTTTACTGCGCAAATTAAAAACACCTGAATCAGATACGAAAACAATCGTCATGAGATTCCGTGAGGAACAAATATACCTAACAGAAGCACACAACATCGATATGTGACTGGAATCAGACCAGTCACTGCCCCGGCCATTTCACATTTTCCAAATCCAGATTCGCTTTCATCGGGAACACGATGCCGGACCAATTTTATTTTATTCATACGTTTCTTGAACGTGCGCCGCATCGGTCGCCGTCCGTTGCGCGCGATTTTAAATATAGCGCGCGTCCACTCGGCCGCGCGCCGGCGTAATATTACAGTGTTTTTAATTGTTTTTTTTCTTCCCAAACGTCGAAAATAGTTTAACAGTGTGCCCAGTGTTCTAAATATGATTTTGAACGGGTAAGTAAGTATAATTTCATTTTAAATGTAGTGTCGTGTGAAATTGTGACCTTTACGACTGTGTAGGAAGCGTTATGGAAATAAATAACTCGCGAGATTTAAATACATATTGCACTCTCATTATTACTGTCGATTATTTTTTATAACAGTGAAATTGTTATTTTGTATCGATGTTATAATACTTAAATATAAACCACTAAAATAGATAGTTTAGTTTTATAAAAATACATTGTTCACACCCACAACATTAGTCGCTAACAGAATAATGGTTACCACGAGAAAATTGTAAATATGTACGAATTAATAATATTCTTGAAGTCAGCCAGTATGCATTAGGCCACCGTAGTGGGCTCTGGTCTTAAGCCTACTCTTACTAAGAAAAGACTGGTCCCCAAGACTGAAATAATAAAAAAGCTTGACGATGTTAATAGGTAATATTCCTATCTATGTATGTTGTATTCGTTGACTTTTTTCTGGTATTTGGGGAACAAACAATATCAGTAACAATATCAGCAAACGTTAATAGAGAATTAATTTAAAATAAATTAACGGTACAAAACACGTACTAGATTACTCAGTACATAAATCGAACAATGAAATCGATTAGTAATATTATAATTGTCGATATTTATTTTCGATTTACACAACATTGATAGACGTCTCAGCGAAACTAGGCTGCCACTTGCATTACTTGTATTCTAATGTTGCCCACTTGAAAAATAGATCACTTTTCTGTTGTTCCCATTACTTAACTAACGGCAATAACTAGTAATTCTCAATCTCAATAATTGTTACAGTTTTTGAAATATTCATGTCATATTTTTTTAATGTCGAACAAATGTAATTTTTGTCTATTTCTTTAAAATCCGAAAACACTCAGTTCACAGACAGATATTGGTGAACCGTTACTTTCTTCTTCATTTCAATATTCCTCTGTACAATTGTTTATCACAATACACCTACATATACCTAGAGGAAGAAAAAATATTTTCAACGTGTACTTTTGCGAAACGTTTACGAATTGTTTTAGAATAATTGCATTAATTACAATTAAAACTTTCGTATACCTCAAAACAATCATTATGTTTGAAATATTCGGTACCCAGATAGATACTAGGTACAGGTTAGAAATATTTTATAATTAAAACCCTTATAATAACACACATCATTTGTTTTATTGATAAGGCCGTGAAATACTTTTTTATTTATACCTAAACACACGACATTATTAACACGTTACTGAGGATATCTTACTTTCAAATGTTTTCATTATATTTAGCTTTGCTTTATTACGTTATCACCGTGTATATGCTTACCTACATACATATTTACCATCTAACTATTATCTTACATAGATAAACACGTAGTTTGCCTCGGCTGATAGAATTGGAGCGTTGAGTATATCTACATTAACATTTGTTTAGAAATGTATAGAGTATGTGTAGTTTATCAGATGTCTGGTAACTGGTGACCATAACACAGGCTCTTTCCAGTTTGGGATCGGGTGGCCCCGTGTTTGTTGTTTCAAGATACAAAGGTCAGTGTGTTTGTAAACAAAGAAATAATAGTAAACTGAAAATAATGTTTTCAGCACTTGGCAACGGAGTCGCATTAGGGACTCGATACATTCGTACGTTCGATAATACCATGTCGACCCAATGAGGTTACACTGATGATAAAAAATAGCATATTAGCACCAAAATGTATACTTGATTCTGACCCAATCTTAAATTCACTTTTTTATCTTCAACAAGCGTCCAAAATATATACCTGCAGAGGTCACTCTGTACATAACTACTCTCAATGGCAACAAACATAACATTTAACCTAGTGCGCCGGCGCTGGTCTTATGTAATTCTTTAAATTTTAAATTGAACTTTATTAAAGCTTTCAACAAGAGCCCTAACGTTGACAATTCTCTAAAAGAGTACAATAAACATTGTTATTGAAAAAGCATAAGTGTCGTTAAATAAGGTTCAGGTTATTCATCAAACCGAAACTTGAACCATAATGGTGTTGGTCTGTGGTCCGAGTCCCCATTTTACAGCCAACTGGATTGACATAACAATCATAAACAATGCAGTTTGAAATGCGAACGGTCTGCGTGTA
Organism: Parelbella ahira ahira; assembly: GCA_018244795.1. Taxonomy (NCBI): domain Eukaryota; kingdom Metazoa; phylum Arthropoda; class Insecta; order Lepidoptera; family Hesperiidae; genus Parelbella; species Parelbella ahira. The sequence continues at coordinate 3,933 of DWME01004284.1, forward strand.
AAAATATTGTCTATTATTAAACCAAAGACAAACATATTATTTTTTACCACTTAGACCACTATCTGTGGAATTATCGGAATCCATGTTAAGAGCCAAGTTTTAAAAATTAATCTTCAATTAATTGTAACAAATTATGCGTTATATGAAAGTTATAGTAGTAGTTCAGAAAAAGTAACTGCCGATGAATATTCTCTGGTTTGTAGATCTATTGTTGTTTATGTGACAAAGGACCTTTGGCCTGTTCTGGTTGTTATTATTCTTTACAACTATATTGTATTTACACGACAAATCTAACTGTGAACGTAACTGTTTTTACGCATTTTCATAGTTGGTGACCATACCAACTATGAAAATGCTATATATGGTGTGGTCACCAACTATGAAAATGCGTAACACTAGAGTAGATACAATTGTGTTTTTTGCCTTAAGGACTCATAGTCCACTGAAAATAACAGGTCCGGAAACCTAATCCAGAACTACCATCCTCATGGCAAGGACGAGGATACAAAACAAATTGTGCGTGAATCCTACGCGCGAAAGAAGCAAAATTTCGTGCGGATTACGTGTAGATAGAGCTATTTTTATTGCTTTACTTCTATAAAATATATTATTGTTATCATAGAGCAGATATTTAATTATTGTAAGGATTGAAAAGTGTTATGGTGCATAGGGCGAACCATTAAACAAAGACACAGGAGCAGATAGATAGAGGCAGAAATTCAGTAAAGGTGATTTAGGTCTTCAAATAACGTCGTCTTATGATGATAGTTCTTTGTTCGCGTGTGTGAGAGCGTCACTATACGTAAGTAGGCAGTTGGCAGACTGCGACTGACATGTGTGATGTAGACTGATCAGTTCGTCTGGCGCCGGGCGACAAGCGGATAATCATGACAAACAGGTGTATGTAACGGCTATTGCGTAGACCAATTTTTGAGGGCGGTTGGTAGGTACTTGACCTGTCCAGGGTTAGACGAAGGTAGCGTTGGTAATATTTTTTGTCTATAACAGTTCGTGGTAACCAAGATCCGTAGAGAACAAGGCGTTGCGAATATAGTTTTAGCAATAACATCGTGGAACTCACTATTTTTATCAGTTTTGTCATAAATGTAATTTTAGGGACCGTTCAAAGCCTGGAGAACTGCATACCCCTTTTGCTTGAATTGCACATTTGAATCCGATATTCAAATAAAATATCACAAACTACATATACATATAATCCCTTCAGTAATTCTTAGCGTTATGAGCACTTTAGCATTAACATTTTAGTGATATGAACAGCTGTCCATGCTATGTCAACAAATTGTATGTATACGGCGTGAGCAGAAGATCCAGGCCACTCCATGAGACAGCAGAACTACACGCACGATCGGTCTCCAAGTGAGCCAGTGGGTGTGTCTGCGCTGTGGCGGCTATTCTTGCCCGCGATACGATCTGGAGATGTTTATGCCAAAACCTGCCACACGTACGCCATTAATATTAAACCAGCGCTCGTCTCTACGTGTCCCATGATATATCGCTCGTAACTCGTTTAAGGAGAATTGATATCAAAGCTTTCGTTTGCATTAATTTTTCAAAAACGTTTTGTGCTTCGCTCAGATGTTTTAATTGCGCTGTTCATTTATGATAATCCAGCTTATCGTTAAACTTGGTTTCTCAGTGCCATTCTCTGTACCATTGATTCTAAGGACAAACCCGGACTGAGAGCAGATAGGTACATAACTTTACGCGTCCCGATTAAGAACTGCGCCGTGTCTGACACCGGCAAGGTGGCGGTTATGACAAATGAATCGTCAACTTGTTCAAATATATTTTTAGTTTGTCCTATCTATCTAAATAGATATCATACGCTAAACAAAGACTCATCACATTCTGCCAAAAGTTCTGTAGTATGATAGAGACTATACCTACTGTACTTAATTTTAAATGGAAAGAGATTTTACTATTATTATTTTTTTATTTAGAGGGCCTAATAGTCAAAAACATTATTGCTCACACCACTATTACAAATACGAAAACAAATCTCCACCTTTTTTACATTATCATGTTAAAACCGTTGAACCAATATTGTTGAAAAGTAGAGATATCTTGAAAAATAAATAAATAAATAAAAATGACATATGTAGAGATGTCCTTTTTCATATTTATTACAGTCTGGTCTGGAGGAGGACTGCCTCGTTGGTCAAGTGGTTGCAAGTGCGACTGCCGGTCGCGAGGTTCTGGGTTCAAATCCCGGGTGGGTTTTACTGGATTTTTCTACTGTAGAATTTCTAGTAGTGATTCGGAGTCTGAAAATGTGGCCATTGTATTGCAATTGGCTCACCACCTATTTATTCCATGGGACTTAAACGTAACCGGTGAAACGTGGTAGTGTACAACACTTCTCTGCCCAACACTTCGGGGATTACAGGCGTGACGTTAGGATCTTAGAGGCCTATTTAATATAATTTCTCAAAATCAAAATAAGTGATGTAAAGTATTATAGAAATTACGAGTAAGTACATAGATTCCCACCCAAACGAGGTTGCAAATGACTACAATCATTTTCATTATGACGTATTGACACAATTCAACTCAATTCACAACAATGCGCATCGTGACATTGGACGGGGGTTAGAACCACTTTTTTGTAATCGTTATCGTGTCTATGATTGTAGCAAAATTTAAAGTAGTGTTGCATAAATTCACTTGATATTTAGGTTTTGTATTTTATTTCAATCTTGAACAAAATACTGTTTGTAAAATGCTCGTTTATATTATCTTTCTGGTATTTACCTATCAATAGTTTCAACCATTATTCTTTGTGTTTTTTTAAGAGTAAATAAAAGAAATGGGTATCTAAGCAACGTACAACCTATTCCCGGGTTTCATACAATCGCCGTTCCGAATTCAATAGGACAAAGCACGTGAAATATAACTAAATCAAATAACCCTTATTCATTTAAATTCTATTGACTTTTTTACTAGATCTACTTAAATAACGATACTCACCTAATATTGGCATAGTGTGGAACACGATGACCGTTTTCTGAATTTAAACATTAAAAGAGAATAAATAACTTTATTGCGAATTCTAACACTAATATTAGGCATATTTATACAATATCAGATCACAGGAGCATTTATAACGCTTCATTGCGTGATTAAATGACAATAAAATGTATTTAGTATCGGATACCAGGTATTTAGTATAGTACGCGGTTACGCCTACGCGCGATCTTGCACTGACGCCTAATAATAAGCGCGGGAATTGTAAATAAAGATGGCGGCGTGTTTTGCAATGTTTGAGGAAAATATCACGTTGATTAAAATCGTTTTTAAACTACTATTATTCGGTTCACAATGGATCATCAGCAAATTTTGTCCTTGCATTTAGGAAGTGAATGCAATGATTTGTGCGATGCAAGTTTTCATTTTGGAAGTGGAAAAACCCAGTAAATTACATTGCATGGCTATGAGTTTTAACGTTTATTATCACAATATAGAGACTTAGGGAACTATATACCATAGAGTTCTTCACAGCAGTCTTTAAGACCCAAGAAAATTGGCAAGTTATACATTAGGCAGTATAGTAGGGATGTGAGTTAAATTCTTTTAAATCGGCAAAGCGATTCATTGCCAGTCATGAAAAGGTAAAGGGATTAATGACATTGAAAAAACTACTAGGAAAGTGCAAAAGTAACAAATTCAAACCGAATTCGCCAGCATGACGTCTGCTACCACTGACGCCAAACATTGATGATTTCGCAGTGCTTACAGCAAACATGTCGTTGAATTATTATAATTAATAGCTATCGTTACTATTTTGATTTAATTGTGTACATTTTGACAGCACGTGAACCCTCTCTGGCGTCGTTCTCAGCCACTAAACATATAAGTATCGATGCCAAAAAGTGTTTATCTGAATAATTGCTCAGTGAAGCATTGTTATATATTTTCGAAGTTATATTTCTATGTATTTGCACGAATTGACAAATTAAAACTATTGTCATGTGATCATATTCAAAATTTCACATTATTGTAGGCTACAAGTATCCTTGCGTGAACAGCAAAAATACGCTACTTATGATTATTTAGTCGACGATTTAATAATTTTCTAAATAGAATTGCCTACAGATATTGTTAAAATATATTGAATAATATATTTAAAAACAATTGCATTTGAGTTGACATAATCATGATGTTGTGTTTAGTTTACATTTTATTCATTTTGATTTTTACATAAGTCAGTAGGTATACTTCCGGTAAAACGATATCTAAAAATGGTGTGGTATCAGATCACAGATGTTGGGGGGTGGCGGGCGAAACGTGTTCGAGTCAGGAAAGTGTTGCCTCGGTTTAGAATTTTAATAGTGAACGTTAGTGAAGTAACATTAATTGTTGAAAATAAAAATGTGATTTTACAGCGGCCGGCCACCACCGCGCGTCGCCGGCGGTCCGCTTCGTACCTACAAAAATACCGGAATGTAATTAAATGTAGATACGAGTAACTTCGGCTTTATAGACGGCTGCGCACGCGTTTCTGTTTGTTTAGTTTGTTATAGACGTGTTTTTACGCAATCTGGAAGTCGTAAATCGTGTGCACCAAATTATGTCGTTTACCGTAGTGAAGATGCCTACACCTTTATACGTTTATCGTACTTCGGGATATTTATGAATATATTATATTATGCATTAATTTAAGCTTAAAAAAATTACTAATAATAATTGTAGGTATCAAATTTGTATGCATATTTTATTTGGGTTCAGCTCGAGATGTAGACTGGTGTCTCCTAGTGGATAATTCTTATGTGTGTATGTATGTGTACACTTTTATGGTCACGTAATTTATATGAATTTCCAGTATTAGAAGAAAAACATATTCCCTATATAAACGGTAATGAGTTAGTTACTAAGTTATACTTCAATATTAATGTTAAACTCGTGTAGGAATGAGATAAGTAACCAATACTTATTGTAAAAAAAATCATAAATATAAAGACATGAATAATAAGTTATTTCTTTTAAAGATGATTATTATGTGGTAATCGGTATTGTACCATGCCAATAATTAATATTCAATAGCATTTTATTCGTTAATACATTGCATTACAGGTCAAAAATTTGTATCACCGAAAATTACATAGAAAAGCAAAAATATAAAACCTTTTTGGAAACTAAGCATTATAAATATACATATGTTATGTATAAATATGTACACGTTTAATATTATATCCTAATATATGACAAGGCAGGTATTAACCTCGTCGGCGGCGAACGTCGTAAAATATTGACGGGTATATACGACGAGTAGTTGAGAGTTAAAGAGTTACTTGCGGCACGTAACCAATAACAAACTCTGTTTAATGTGTTCCATGTTGCCCAGTTGACCGCGTTGGGTAAACTAGGGGCACTCCCACTTACGATGATTGCTTACACAATAAAGTTATAGTAGAAATAATTGGTTTCAACCCACCGCTCATTAGATCTTAACAGCCTAAGTGCATTGTTATTTAAGATTTATAAAGCTTTTAGCATTTCGTATAGGCATCTCTCGATGCTGTTTTGCACTTTGGTAACAATTTTTAAGGACAAATACCTGAGTATTAAACAGTTAATAAAATTTATCACAGAGTTTTATTAAACGGAAGTAATTCAAATTATATTATCACATTAGTACTCGTAGTTCAATATTAAAACATATTAGTAGTTGAAATATGTTCAATAATCGTCTTGCGCTAATATAAAAAAGTGCTATGTCTTATACGATATTGAACAGTCGGTAGATGATGCGCGAACCTTTCTAATTCTGTCTAGCACAATAGATCAGGTAGTAATATAGTTTCTGTAAGCTTTTGGAGATAAGCCGAGCTCGAAATGCGCAACAATTGTCAGGTTGGTCGATGCGGGTATAGAGATTGAATTCGCTGCCCTGGGGCAATGTGGCGGCTAATCCACCTCGCGCGCCACTGTGCCCGCGGGCGGCCCGCGTACACAGCGCACACCCCTATATAATCTGCAAAAACTAACAATACCACAATTATCTACGCACAAATACTGTCAGACGCTTCACTACTTACTATATCGTGCATTATAAAACACACGGCTCTTATCTAAAAAATACACGCTTAAACAATTTTGTTCTTGCGAAAAACTTTTTTAACCGTCCGCGTGCAACAATACGGAGATAGACATCGCTTTAATACAATTTAATAACAATATAGCAAATATTTCTGTTCTTCTATCAATCGTTTAATTTTTTGCGCCGATCACACACATAGTTTCCTTTTTTTATTTGATGCAGCCATTTAGATTAAATTATCAGGATGATTCGGATATTATTATGCTTTGCTGTTTAATTAAAAAAAAAAAATTGTATTTTTACATTGCTAATATTATGTAATAGTTACATATGTATTTATCGTATGAACTTTTTGTTTATTAAAACATTCGATGGGCTACATTTTTACAATTTATTGAAAGCGAAGCTCGTGCCTTACAGTGAATGTGCCCTCATTTTAATTTACTACGAAATCATCTTTATACATACATATCTTCACGCTGGGCTCCTTACCGAGTAGGCAGAGAGCATGGTGAGTCAAATATCTCTGTCCTTGCATACCAGCCAAGCTTCTTCCAAACTCATCACTTTTTCGTACATGAAATCGTCATATATTTATTTAATTCACGTAATATCTATTTAAGGAAACAACGACCTTATCTTGTTTTACCGAGTAAATAGAACCCGTGTCAAAACAATCACACGGATCAATTAAGCGGAAATTCACGAATTAGTGATTATTTGGTGTGTAAAAAACATAACAAAAACATTGTAAAATAAAATCTACGGACGGAGCCCAGTCAATTTGCACCAGCCGCTGGATTTGAAAAAAACTTGCAAAAAATTAAAACTGACATGTCATTTTGACACCATTCATGCCGTCCGTCCGGACCCGATTTTTTGTTCCAGATACGTATTAGCAATTGTTTAAGACAAACATAAAATGAACTTTAACCCGTACCGTATAGAGTTTAATATTATAAAAGAATATATGCTTCAGATATTTCTAGTACACACACGATGCGAAGCTTTTCTCAACAGTATTTCTTAATGAATTCCTTGGGCCACCATTCATGTCATTTCAAATGTAAACACAAACCTTCATCAAATTTTATAAATTATATGTTTAAATAGCGAAGCGGATACGGAACGAAAGTGTTGATATTGGCTACTCATACCTAAAGTAAATAACAAGGGTAATATTGAGACGATATTGTTCTTTGTTAGTTTGGATCGAGAATGCGACTAAAGGACTTTGCATTTGGTTCGAATTATATTGGACTGGAAATTGAATATTTTTTTCTTTCTCCACTCCCGGCTATCTGGTTCCAAAGTTAGCATCAAGAGAGGATGTGCTATGGCAATCGGATTGATTTGGGATGATACGTCGAAAGTCGCCTTTGAAAATTAATATATATTGGCATACGGTTGCTCCATATCTAAATGAACTATTTAGTGTGTCATCTTTAATTACTCTATCTTCACATGCGGTATACAGCGGTAGGTCGACGCGGTGTACAATACGGGTATTACGCTTTTGTTCGGATACTTCGCGATGTAACGCCAGCGGCTCTCAATCTTGCGGGCACTTCATAATTTCAATTACTGCTATTGAATTTAATAATACCACGATGTATAATATGCAATGTGTTAAGTGTCTTCAAAATGCATTGTAGCTAAATTAGTTAAATTAATTATGGATTATCACACATATCTGATCCCACAGGAGGGGAGGCCTATGTTTGGCAGTGTACATACAGAGGCTGATGATGATAATGATGATGTACGGCAATTAGTTCATCACCAGTTCGTAGTGAAACGTAGTATTATATTACACTTATTTGTGGACCTTTCCGGGGTGATAAGGCGTGTGTTTAGTTTAAAATATATCTAGTTGTACATTTAACAAATGTGTTTTACAATGACTGGTGGTACAGTAATAGAGCGCCACTGGTAAAGTTTGAGCGGCGCAGGTCCATCACAGCGCAGGATCAACGTTCACGCGTCGCCGGCGCCGTTATCGCGCGCCGCAGCCGCCACAACCCTTCCAATTTTATCCTCGATGCGCTTTTAATTCGAAACTGTCTGCGGATCACCATATTTTACGGGCCTTTGTAATGGCGTTCGATTGAGTGCTATCAACTTGCCGGGATCGTTCTAATTGTAGAGTTTATACGACGTAGAAATGGCACGCCCGCACGAAAATATACGTTTTGTGCTCTACAACTGTCGAGGTAACAATATAGTGTGAGTGTAGTGTGTAAAATGTATAACATATATAAAATTTGGTATTAATATGGTGTGGTCCTTTGCCTACACCTTGCGCGAAATATAGGCGTGATGTTATATTATCTGTCAGATGAACTGCTCCAATGACCGGTTCCAAACTTATTGTGTACACAAATAACAATAGTTATCGCACGAGTGTAGTGATGTCGTCTATTGGTGTTATAGGTTCGTCACAACTAAAAAAAATATCTCATACTTAAACAGCTAGCAGACGAAACAACGTTATGCGATTTCAATCTATCTTATTAGAGCAGGTACTATTGAGAGTTGTCGTAAGCTATTTTATCTACTATACTATATCTACATGTAGTTTGGCTTAGCTTGTGGCTGATAAAATATTTCGTAAGACATTTCTGTGAGACTATCATTCTGTGGTTTCGATGTAGCCACTGGCAAAATAACGGACGGGCGAGTACTGTTTTCGTATTGAATTTAAAGTTTTTTTTTTAAATATGCAACTGGTTTATTTGAAGCGTGCGAACAGAGAGCAGATATAAAGATGGCAGGACAGAGGGCCTAGCACAAAAACCTAACGTATTTGAATTGATAAAAATATTATTACCTCCAGTTAATCTAAAAGTTTCCATTTTAGAAGTAAAACCCATTGAGGACAGTATAGATAATTCAGTGCTTCTTCTGCATTCAAGTTATATTAATAAAAAGAGTACTCTCGTATGCTACCGGATAAAAAAAATATTAAACCCGTATCATGCTTACGAACACTCACCAGAGAAATGATTTACAACTAAGCCATAAAATCAGTGACCCTAAAAATATCTGTTATTGCCGAAGTAATCGCTTAATATTTATAATATGACCACGTCGAACATCTTTACTATGACACAAGTATCTATTGTGGTTACATAATAACATTATTTACCGGCTTAACTCCCATTTGTTCCTACTGCCATGTTTTTTTCTAAATTGTTCTGTAATAGACATACTCATGAAGCACACCCACAGATAAGTCCGAAACTAGTTGGTACCTTTATTCTAAAATCACCGCGAGAGATAGTCGAAAAATAATTTAACTATGACAGACATATTAATTGTAAAGTTTCCTCACGAATTTAAACTCAAACGGAAGTTGGCATCGCATCGACGGCTGCCAAATTCACCGCATAAAATACGCGGGACGGATATACGAGATGGGTTTCTGTGATTCGATGCCATCAATCTGTCCACTCTTTGTTTTGATCAAAAGGTTATGGCGACTCTTGGCAACTCGGCCGCGGCACGCTTTGAGACTGACAGCACCTGACACAATATGAAAGACACTTCGCGCTCTCAAAGACGAGGTTACCGCGAATCACTTGATAAGTGACGCGACGAATGCTACTTTGAAATTAGTCGATATAAATTTTCATTGTTGCGTCATTTAATCCTGGAAGTTAGGTATATTATAATGGACGTCTCTAAGCTTTTACTGTATGATTTGGTACAGTTCTGCTTTCAGTCGAACATTCAAGCTTTAATTTAAATTTAATAGAATAGAATTTAACAAAAGCTCAAATTTTATCAAACCATTATTAAACATTTCATTTATTTCATATCGATCTATAGATTTTTATTGTCTGGCGTCTTGTTTTATCTGAACAGTATGACAAAAAAAAGCAGATCACTATTACCCTGTTAGTCCATTTCTGGACATAGGCCTCCCTAAATGGGGTTGTGCCCAGAATCCCCACACAAGGAGTCGTATGTTGGGAATGTTTGTCATACTAACATGGAATTTGATTAATCTATTAAAGTTAATTGTTCCGACATTTAGCCTCGAAATACAATGTCTTTTTCATCTCGAAATCGTTTTAATGAGGAAGTGTGCAGTTTGCCGCAGCGCCGATCGTCCGCAGCGCGTTCAAAGCCGACGCGCAGCCAGCCGCGAGCGCCGCGCCGCACGCTCCATTGCTCACCACACCCACGTTTTGTTCCTATTGCTTTTCAGCACAGCAGTGTTTTAGAAGAGTCATAAAACATTTTTTACAAAAACCATCCATCCGTACATTGCATAGATGACCGTATCTGGCAGGGGAAAAGCTTCTTAATTTTTATCTTAAAATTTGAGTCCTACTAATTTAAGGACGAAAAACTTTCAATATCTCCGTCGAGATATATTTAGCGCCTATATTATAAAAAAACAGAGAAGCTAAAAAGACTAGGCACTTAAACAGTCTTTACCCTGTAAAGTAAAAATCGCGAGCTCTAACAACACAATGGTTACATGTTGTAACGTGTGATCTATCTGTTCGTACAGGGCTACGGCTATGCGCCGCGGTTCAAAAAGTAAACAGCTGCAATTTAGATTTAGCCTCCACGCCTAATTTCGGTCGGTAGACTTATTTTAACATTAAATACACACACACAAATATCTCTTGTATAAACACATCGCCCCTAATATAGGCAGCGGTGAAAAGAAGGGCCTAACTTTAACACGTCGCCGTTGCAACCGCGCCCTTACCGCCACGGGACAAGGTCAGTTTAATTAGGGAGAGTATTTCAAGTGAGGGATTTGTATTATTTTGCTTGAGCACAATTGGTTTTAGAACTCCTTTTACTAAAGTATTTCCAGAGGGTCCCGAATACGACAGCTCTATTGGAAATTGATAAACAGTTTCATAGCGTGTTTTTGTTACGCAGGCGCAGCATTAAAATATAAAAATGCTGTACTTAATAATTAACATGATGTGCGACGCTTGTAAATCAATGTAATTAAATACAAATATTTCTATTTGTCTACGTCTCAAATACTGAAATAATCATTGAGTAAAAATATTTCATATAAAATAGATTAAATAAAAATATTTTTAAAATGTTCATTTATCCTTTTTCATATATCTAAGTTTTTAAAAAGTGGAATAATTTGTAAAAGAAACATGCAAAGAATTACATACATATGCATCAAAGCGAGGTGAATGATATTTGCCATATAAAAGAGCGAAATGTTACTTTTTCACGACGTTGTTAAAAATTCAATTGGTTATTGTCTTAATTCTCCTCTGTGGTCGTGAATCTAAACAGATGGTACGTTTGTTTGTTTGTCTTGCCTAAAAACTTTTTATCTCGTATGACAATAACGTTGTTACAATGCTTAGCCCGTGCCTTTCGCGGAACAAGTGTGTTAAATGAGTGTCCGTGGTCCAAACATGACACTGCGTCGAGGCTACAATGTGGCGAACACGTGGTTCTAATCCACTTTTAACAATGTACAGAGATTAAAGAAAATCTTATCACACTCGCTGCGGTGTTTCTTAAGACATCCCATTAAGATATCCCATGTTGTTGTATTTCGCATGTAATTTTAGGTGTTTTTTAGTTAATATAAAAAAAAATATTGGAATGTAGGTATATACCTACTTGTAATACGAAACTCTGCGCGAAAAAAGCCCCGGCCACAGCCTGTATATTAAATAAACTTAAACTTAGTTGACATATTTTTCGAAAAACGATACTAAAACATAACTGGTGTGTTACTCCGGGCAATATACGGCTAAAATACAAGCCAAACACAGTGGTGTCGAGCGACTCTCAGGTCTTGACTCGTGTTTATTTATTTATACCGTTTTCAGTATAGTTACATCATTTTATTTATTTAATACCGCTTCAGCACCGACGGCTGTCTGAACTCTCTAGGATTTTAGTGCGGTTGCATGCCCTCGTAAAATAAGTAGAGATTGGTCATTATTATTTCTAGCCAGGTCCCTTGCGGGATAGGTAGAGAACACAGAGTGCCAAATATCTCTATCTGTCTAGATCTACCATGCTTGTTCCACGTTCAACGCTTTCTTCATACAGGTACGCAGGTTTCGCAGACTTCTAACTACCCTATCAGACAATACTTGACCTATTTGGTCAAGATAGGTGAGCCTTGGTCAAATGTAATGAAGACAGTTTTAATGTACGTATATCATACCTGTTATATCTCATAAATAGCAATTCGGGTCCTCTCTGCTGAACAAATTTGAAATATCAAAGTACAATTACTAATTTAAAAAATATATATTTTCATAACTTCAGAATGCTTAATCTGCGACTTTCGTAGAGTTCGGGAGCTATGATTACAAATTGTATTTCGGTTTTCGATAGGTACTTGGTTAAGGTCCTTGTAATATAAAAGTTACCAAACAAAACCAAATTAATAGAAATGAATATGGCTGCCGATGGAGTACAGAGTTACCAGCTCTTGGAATGCATTTTTTATTTCCATAAGATTTATCGCAATCATTATTATACAGCATATCATTTCCACAATCACATATTTTTTCTATAGGTGCAGCAATTTCCACGTCGATCAGTCAAGATTGGGAAGTCGAGTCTTCTAAACTGGCGCACATGTAA
>DWME01004285.1:0-16592 GCA_018244795.1 Parelbella ahira ahira
AGGGGTAGGCAGAGGAGTGTAGTACACTCCTAGGATTCACAAGTTATGTTATACGTCCCACCATGGAATAAACGCTGTAGGGTTTTTTTTTGGAAATTAAACAGTACTTATTCCTATTATTATCAACAAACATTGATCTTATGGTTACAGATAGCTAGCAATAACAATTTTAAATCTAAATATCATAATATAATAGAGAGCAAAGTACAAAATTAAGCAAAAAAAGAATTTTGATATTTGTGTGTCTAAAACATTGACCGGACACATAGTGACCGTAGTTTATAAATAACTTATACAAGTTTAAAATTATCGTTGTGCAAGATTGTAGCTATTTAAGCCATGATTCATCCTGTGCTAGTTGCACATCATCATACACCCAACGTACACCAGAAACCCACTTTCCATTCATCTGATGCTTAGGGAATTCACCCTCGTAAAGGTTCATTCTTTGAACTATCCTGAATAGCCACCCTCCTGACTATCCCTTTGCCTGTCAAACAACAGAGCACGCATACAAGTTTCCCGACTGAAAGGGAAAGGGCCCACTCTAATTAGTGAAAAAAGGCTTTTTCTCTCCCTCTGCGTTATACCTACTTAGAAATATATGACGATATCTAGAAATAGAGTTAATTTATCGATTTAGGCGTACTACCAGTAATCTATTCAGCGCTGAAGATAGAGCTCAGTGGCGTACCATTGGACAGGCCTATGTCCATCAGTGTACGGGAGTCGGCTGATGATGATGATGAACTAGATTCGGACATATTGAATATCTGAGTATCTTATCTGTCTTGTATTATGAAGAATACATTATTAAATACATTGAACTCAGGGTTAAATCTATCAAAATGATGGAATAAATTATATAAATTATTCGAATTTATATGTCACCTGTTCCATAACAGACAATGTGCTTCGAGCAAGACCAAAAAATTATATTATAGCTTACGATTATTCAAGGGCAAAGGAAAACTTCATATGCCTTTGGATAACTTACTGGGTAGGCAGACAGCTCAGAACGCCAAATATACAATTTAGTAAAGTATTATTAGTAAGTATTAGTCAATGCGTTATAACATCTTAGCGACATCTTGAAATCATTTATCCATTATCCCACCTACCTCTGCCGTATTGCGATATTCCCGTGCCCGGTTTTGTGACTGATCTCAAAATATACCCAAATCCCTAAATGGATACGGATTTCGGGACAATAGGGTGAAAAAAAGGCAGCATAGACATTATGATAAATTCCAATTTGAAAGAGCCGAAATGTACCGGGCTCAGGATCTCATGCCTTTGTAAGCAGGCTTTAGCCGGCTTCCTAAGTGCAATACAATCTAAGTAAAATACAGGTACATTTAATGTTTTAAAGAAAAGGTAATATAACGTCTGTAATCACCGAACACGTAGGCAGAGGAGTGTTGTACACTTCCATGTTTTACCTATTACGTGTTCGTCCCACCATTGAATAGGTGGTGAGCCGTTTGCCGTAGACCGGGCACAAATCTAGACTCCAAGCCGCTACTAGAAATGTCTGCTAGAATATCTAAGTCAGAAAAATGTACTTGTGCCCGACCAGATAATCAAACCCAGGACCTCTAGATCAGTAGTCGCGCCTAAAACCACTGTACCAACGAAGCAATCATTGACCTTGACTTTATAAAACGCCATATCCTCCCCAAAGTTTAACTAGGGGAGATTTTAATGCCCGATTAATATATTAATAATAGTATATTAATCATAGCAAACGAGGTTTATAACTAGAACATCCCTCTGTAATCTCCATGCGCTCAAACGATCAAACAGTCTTTTCAATTCCACCCCGATTGCCGGCTTATATGAACAAACCTTCCTTTTGTGACATGGTACAGATGTTATACATGTATCTTTATGAACATAATTATGTACTCGTCGGTGCGTTTGTTAATTAACTACTGAACGACTCAGTCGGTTGGATCATATACATATATATACATATACCATATATACATATATCATTATATACATATATACATACTCGTATTTGTGTATGTTACGGGACGTTTTAAGGTTTGGCTAGGTTTCTTATTAATTTCCTTTTCATTTTATTTTTCATAGAAAAACTGGTGCCGTGTCCTAACGAGATACATATATAAAAATAAGAACATAACAAGTGTTAAAAGAAGTCCTAGATATGGAAGAAAAATTGCTTAAAACGTCGTTATTAGAATCACCTAACAGTAATGAAATGAAATAATATATTTTGAATATAAATAATTTAACTTGGAAAACACGAAGGCCCAGTGCACTAAACGTTTACGTAACGTTCATAGTTACGAAACAGTGTAAAGTCATTATCGTAGTTTTTAAGATCAAACACCTCTCGTTAAGCGTTATTTTCCAAGTGCAAAGTTACGGCTGAATTCTTAATAAAAACGAAACTTACAAACTTAGTCAGGAGTTAGTACATATGCTTCAGTATAGTTCGCTAGACATTATCAGTGGGGGATGTGGGCAGCAACATTACTCCCTAATAATGTGATATCTTTTGTCAATAAAGAATAAAGAAGAGGAAAAGATAGTAGCAAGAACACTAACAATAGAGTTGTGCCAACAACTTAAAATTGGAACAATTTTAATAACAACTCAGCAATAATTAAAATGAATTCTTAATTAATGATTATTATTTTGCTGTAGGTAAGTGAATATTTATAGAATAATTAGAATAATTATATCTTCAATAATTTGGAAAAGGGGAGAACTACGCAATTAAAAATTTACCAATAGGTATGTTCTTTTATAAGTATAGTGTCATATTGAACTTGCACACTAGGGTCTGAACACTTGTCTTTCTAAAAATAGATAAAAAATTGTTGGCCAGTCATAAATATAAAAGTGATTATGAATAATAAATAATTATTTCGCAATAACCGTATTTATCATCTGTGGGTATTTAAATTTAAATCGGATGAATCAAGAATTGCTTAATATCATTCACCCTGGCTATGAAATGATTCCTTTATGCACGATATATCGCGATCTGGGACTGTTTCAATCTTCATCATAATCCGATTAACGGCTTGCGAGCGCGGTATAACCAACATTTCTGTTCCCCATTATGGTATTAATGTGGATTATGCCATCCTATTCCGGAATAGTTCTTCCCAAAGACACTTTGTCTATGAATAAATTCAAATTCATAATTCGAAATTTTCATAATTTCTTTAAAATGTACCTACATCGTACATATTCATGTGAGTAGTATAAATGCGAAGCTATCTTATCTGTTTACGTTTTCTCGTTCAAAGGATGGAATCGTAAGTCTCGTGATTTAGTATCGAGGTGGCTAGGAATATAGTTTCTTTTTCCACGTTCAGTAATCTATCAAACATCTATAGACTCTTTTCAAAGGCAAATCTTTTATTAAATCAATCCAAAAAATCGCAAAACAATCCACTGAATATTATATGAGCATTACTTAGGTTTCCGTTACGAAGGATTATTGCACGTAATAGCGATTACTCTCTATCTATATTTTCTTATTTGTTATATATAGGAAAATAGTTATTGGATATTTTAAGAATATACTAGATTATTCTTATTCTACTGATGCAATTGCATTTATTCTTTATGAATGAAACTCTTAATAGCTCAATGTGTTAAATATTTCACAAATTATTTTATAACCAATATCAACAGTTATTCACAATTCATAAGTCGAACGCCAATAATTATCAAGAATAATTGAAAAGTGTAAAAAAATACGAAATACCGAAGAATCTTTGTACCTACAACTGAGAACAAATTTACCGTTCAATATGTAATGACTTCCCCTCGAGGGGTGCTTATGAAAATGCGATTTCAATAAAGGAAAAAATATGCAAAATATAAAACAATGCAGCTTACGTCTAAGGGATATACAGCCCTACGTTTCCCTAAATTGACTACCGTCCTGGCTCACAAGAAAGCCCACAAACAGAAGTTTCCCCCTAAGCTTACCTGACATGTCTTTGATCCGAAAAACATAAATATTATATACGCAGGACCGACAAACAATTAGCGTTTTATATAGCTATACGTATCTACGATATGAACACAACGGAGTGAGCGACCAGTATAAGTTGATACGTGTGTTAAGGAGAATGGAATATATACAATTGGATTGAATAGATGAAGTTTCTGTGCTGAAAGCGAGTTTCTTTACCCTAAGGTCCTACAAAAGCATGTATTCATCGAATGAATATATATTCAATATCGTCTCATCTATAAGAAGGGTTGAGAGTAGAGAATGCCAATAAGCATTTAATCCACCCTTTGTGTTAAACAATATAATGAAAATAAATATACGAAAATTATACTGCGGTTCAAAGGACTAAGATCTGTTGGAAGTTAAGAAAGTACATTTTTGTTTGTTTCTTTATAAATTTATATTAAAAAGTGTACATTATACAAGTAATTTAAAAAAACGAATGATTCACTTAACAGAATATGGCCAAAATATTCTGAAATTACAACGTAACCATAAATAAGCTTGCTAAGTGAATGTTTGCTTGATGAATTTTGGTAAATATTTCGTAAACATGAAAATAAAATGTTCAGTTTGATAATAATTATAAGTAATAATGGGTTGAAAATCGAGCTCAATGAAGTATTATTGGAGAGGCCTACATCTGATTCTTAGATGATGAATATTTATAAAACTAAAACGATTCGAAATCATTCGTATACTATACAAGACACGTATCTAATTTTGGAAACATTAAGTATCTACACATTATTATCATTACATTTTATAATTACGAGCTAATCATAGTAATATGCTTAGTAATATAACTCGGGCTAAACATAGTAATATGCGAATATTTTGAACAATTGAAAGATCATTCATATAGCAATTGTTTAAAAGTCCACATTAATATGGTACTGAAATAAGTTCCCCTCTCAAAATGTGAAGGCTTAAGATCACGCTGGGAAAGTGCGGCTGGCAGATAGTACAAAACGTAGAATACATTATGGAAAACTCTAAGGTGTGCAGATTTCCTCAGAATGTTTTCCTTCACTGTTATAGGTAATGATACTTAATCTTTACAAGAACATATTTATGCAATGCTTAAAGAAATCATCTGGTCAACAAGTTTCCTTATCCTAAAAAGTCTTGTAAAAATAGTTCTTCTGACGTCTCTCCCGCCAGACTCCATCCAGTTATGCTTAACGTAGCGTTTCGTTTACGTTATGCAACCTTTGCGAAGCCATGAGCACTAGATATTATGCTTCATAACACACGCACTACCGAAACATTCGGCGCTTTTGGTCCTTTTAGTACCTAATCCCTCATCTGAGGGAGTTCATCTTACACTGGCCAATCATTCCACTGCTTTAGGCAGCTCAGAATGAATCCCCCTCGCAAACGGAATCACCGACGTTCAGAGATAACACAATATGTAATCTTTACTTGTCTAATCGCTTGGAAACCAGTGCCATTCTGGACCATTCCATGAGAAACCTACATCCTGTACTAAAATATTAAAGGTTTCATAAATCAAACCGGTTTTATATAGAAAAGTTACTGAACTATGGTAAAATATAGTACTTTAAATGTCTTAATTACAAAGCAACAAATATATTATTATACACGAATGTCTCTTGTTTCATACACAATACAGAGGACAGGCAATAAGCACTGACAAATTAAAACTTATAATATGTAGATACCTATATGGTATTTAAAAGCATTAATATGAAAACATTAATATTAAAATCTCCGTTTAACAAGACATCCGGTACAGCTCTCTTAAAAACACAAAGAGGAAAACATGTTTATCACGTCGTTATAACAAGCGAAATGTGTTTGGCAAATCTTTGCTACCTAAACACACCTAATTACTACACAGTCGTTGTTTTGTTACAACTAAATCTGTCAGAGTATATTCAGTAAAAAACCGCAAGGTCGACGACCTGGAACATAATGCCGAACATTTACAGATGTCACAAATTGAGGCATTAATGTGACACAATAATATCGCGTTGATACAATGGTGCCATTGTCGGAGCCATTAGCTGTCACGACACACGCTGGCCGGCGGACGCATCCACTCACGCGATAATGTTTTGTTATTAATATATTTATTTATCTGCTATGTTGACAAGTTCAGTTCAATTCCTAGGTTCTACCTACGCTTACGTTCATTTAAATCTGCAAACTGGAAATAAAAAAGTAGCAACTCAATGTGACGTCAATGTTCATTATAATATCAATATACTTATTGTTTCCACGTTGTACAAACCTGGGAGAAATTGCAGTGATTTGTAATTGCATACTATTCTTACTCTCGCACGAGACGCGCGTAAGCTCTTTCATACCGATATATTTTCTGCGGCTTGTCAAAGGGAGCCAAAGCGCGCTGAAAATAAGCTGGTCTGAGGGAACCTTAAGAAAAACATATACAGCGCCATCTATTATCAAACATGAACAGCTTCGAATAGTACAGTTTGTACGATTTTCCTGTTACGCACATAATATTTTGCGTAAAACGATAATATCTTGAGACAACTCGTACTCGGTTAACTGAATCTAAAGTAGGCAGGACCTGTACTGTTATAGGCAGACAGCTGAAAAACCGTAGAAACAATTCTTGAAATACATATCTAAGTACCTACATAGATAATTTTTCACCTATAAAAAAACAACTATTGCTCATTATATAAACATACATCCTAGATTCGAATCAAATACAAGACAATACATTATAATTCAATACAGTACAATCAAATACAATATTATAATTCTTTGTTAAGCTCACGAACCTCGAACCAAACAGTTCCCTATAAAACAGGTAAGAATATACACCCATTGTATATTTAACACTAAGACTTTAAATTACTCAAAAGCCCCGTAACCTCACAAAGTATGTTATGTAAGGACACTAAACAAACACGAACTTAGTTCGAAACAAAGGCCATTTAGCCGGCTTCAGGTAACTGAAGTTTGTGCAGCTTCGCTCCTAACTGAGCGTCATAATAAACGCGACCATATTACTCTGAATTTCACTACTCCGTCATTTAAATGCAGAGTGTGAAAAAGGATCTGTACAAATGTAAACATGCTTCTTATTTAAGTTTGAGAATGTGTGTGTGCGAGTGTAGATACGAGTTTATGTACATGCATATTTTCATATTACTAAAAGACAATGTTTAAAAATTACTGTTCCAAATGTCAATTGAAAACTACACGTGAAGTTTATATAAATGTGCGTGCAAATGTAGGTATGAAGTTGTTTGTGGGCATATATTCACATTACAAGAAAGTAAATTTTCAACATTACCAATCACCACGCACCGACGGAGTCTGTATTTTGAAACCAAGTTGCTGTTTTCAAAACACGTAGCGGAGTATCGTGCAATGTATTCGGCAATCACGTTCTGAATACACGCTGCTATTCACAGTTTCGTATCAGTATAGATCAGTATTTCTCAAAGTGAGAGATGGTACCTCCTGCGTGCTGGATAACCTTTGGTGGATGACGAAGAGAGGGAAGAGGTGATAGAACATACGCAGATTACTGGAACACGTTTATCTACTCATAATTTAAGAAAATCATGGATGACAAGAGAGGCGAGAATGTATAGCAAATATAAATTGATCTGCTAAATTGACTGTGGTTAAGAGGAATAACCATTCATATGCTTAAACGTAACACGTAACATTACGTCCGTAATGCCGAAAGGGGTAGGCAGAGGAGTGTAATATATTTCCACGTTTCACCAGTTACGTTTACGTCCCAAGGAATAGGGGGTGAGCCTATTGCTATACACCGAGTACTCCAAGTCACTATCAGATATTCTAAATTAGGAAAACCCAACAGCTGAACCCAAGACCTCCCGATCGTCAGTCGCGCTGGCAACCGCTTGACCAACGAGGCGGTCAAAATAAATAATATTTACACTAGCTTTAAAAGTATAGTAGTGTACGTATTAAGAATACTCATGTAAGATTTCTAACACAACAAGACTGCCCGATGTTAGCTCAAAAATAATTCTATTTCACACTTTTTATTCTTTCATATTACAAGTCATGTCTTTCTTGATAAAGACCCACTCATCAGCTGTCTTTTACATATATTATCAATTTTTACATACAACCACATTATCCTGTATTTACATTCAAAATAACGCTACGTGTTCGCAGAGTATCTTAGCCATCCCGTTCCAAAATTGGACATGCGACATGCCGTGTTTAAAAATGCATAACTCATTTCAAGTTGCATTCGTTGGCGACACTTGGGGCGATTTGCATACCGGATGCAAAATTGCGTTGTCCGACGTGAGATTAGGATGTAGTAGGTACGTCCATAAATCTGCCTTAGATTTTGTAATATATAAGTACATAATATGTAACTGTTACCAGACTGCGCGTGTATTTATGTCTTGATTCTATACAAATGACGCGCGCCTCACATTTGTCAAAGATATAAAAAAATGGGATATAACAAATTAAACATTCTCAAGCATGCCAATCGCGGTGGCCGCGGTCTGCGGAGGCACAGCTAAATGCCGCCGCCGATGGGTAGCAGTGTAGGCGGTGCGAGAAACCGTACTGTACGATCTCCAAGCTGCATGTGCACAGTCGGGATTATGTGCAAAAACTTCTCAGGGGTGATCTGTATCCAACAGTAAACTTTAAACAGGCTGATAATGGCGATAATGATATAGAATGCCAAAACTCAATACTAAGTAATATGCCTCCTTTCGTAACATAATTTTTGTATCGTAAGTTGAATTCACTCCGAAGCCATTGATAGTCAAAGTTTTGAGTTCAGCGTAATGTATTCATGACTGGAATAACACTGCGTATTCAAGCTGAAAATGATGTCACGTATTCGTATTGTATTCGAAGCGTATTAGCCGGGGACAGAATAGATAATAGTATCCCATTGGTATGCGCGGAACACGGGCAATATAGACGCGTATTTAAACTTGCATACTCGTTTCGAGTTGCATCAGTTGGCGAAACTTGGGTCAATTTGCATACCGGATGCAAGATTGTGATGCCTGGTGTAAGTTTAGTAGTTAGGACTTCCAATGGTCTTGGCAAGTTCAGGGAAGTTCAACTGTGTGTGTTTAATTATGCTCAGCTGTTCTAGAGGCCGTTGGGGTAGCTGTAATATTTTTGCACTTTCCACGTAAAAGATGCCGCCTAATTTAATATATTTATTACAGCCCAAAAACATCTGTAAGCAGTTCCAAAATGAGTGAAGTTATCTTTTCGGTTAATCATAGCGGATATTCCAATGACGAACCAATATTTAAATGTCGAATTTCGCTGTTTGCTGTTTAATATTAAACACACATGGGGAGAAACGTTAAAATAGGTGGCCTGCCTTTTCAGTAATTATACCAATGACATAATGAAAATCAAGGCTTACCCCTGTTTCTAGATCACATTACTTATACTTTTGCCAACAAAATTCACACATCGAATGACGTAAAATACAGTTTTTGCAAATAAAAATCACCTTTTATGAAAATTGCTTAATACAGATTCCAAAATAACTAGGGATATGGCTACGAGAAAACTTTTATAGCGATTGCAATACGTATAATATGTCACTTATACTTATTATAATCTGTTAACAACCCTACGTGCAATCAATTTACGAGTAACAGAAAAAATTACGTCTCGATATAACTTGTATTATATATTAAGAAACTTTTTAAATAACTTAATGGCGTTTGTAATAAATATTCCGGCTCCACGGAGTCTATGAACCTGCCCTTACGGCCCCATAAGTTTTCACATGAAATATATATGTAATAACTTTTTTCCATTTGGACATTTATAGCTGACAGCCCACCCAATAGTCTTACGAATGCGATGCGATGCTAATTGCGACGAAATGTACTGTCATCAATTAACAGAGAACAATTTTTTATTCTATCCACTTGAGAAATCCACATAAGAAATTTTTTATTACTACTCTAATCAAACGATATTATCAGAGCAGAAATTAAAGGGTAATTATTAATAAAATTTATCTGAAAGTTAAGCGAATTGTTTTATGACTATGAAAAAAAAAAAAACTTTTTTATTACGATCAACGTAACAAAAAAGAAAAAGGTAAATTATTATGCTCCAATCAGCGAAGCGCCGAATAACGGGTAGCGTTGTATAAACAAAATGTCACATGTCACAACAAAACAAACACGAACAATTCCATTCTAAAATTAAACTCAAAGTAACGTAGAAAAAGAAGACAACGGTGTAGGCCATTTGGCTATTGTGACGTATTGTAGTGAGTACGTATGTGCATACATCGAACTCGCCATTCCATTAGTGCCAGACACTAATTGGATTGTCCTAGAGTTACTGAATAAGTTGTCCTACAGACAGCTTGCGAAATGTAAAGAAATACAATATTTTTTTGTATCTGCACACTTAGCTACATAATGTGAAAGCAATGTAGGCATTGCCTTTTGAATACCTGTAGATCTTAGGTTCTGATTGTAACCAAAAGTATCATCACCTATCATCATCTTTATCTTCATCAGCAGTCTATCTCAATTTGCTGCTAGATAAAGGCCTTTCCTAATGAATGTCATCAAGAAATATCCTGGGCTTGATGTGTCCAACTTCTGATTGCAATTTGCCAATCACAGTGTACCGGAGCGAGAAGAAAAGCAAAAGTATATAATCCTGTCATGACCGTAACATCCTATAATTAAGGTAGTAATTAACTTAAGTTGTTTATTTCATAGCTTCACACATGTATCCATCATCATCATCATCATCATCGTCAGCCTTTAGATGTGTACGGCTGGACATAGCCCCCCCCCTAATCGGCGCCACTCCTTCCGGTCCTGGACCTTCCGAATCTTTATATCCATTAAAATTAATTTGTCAAGTACGTTGGATGTGTAAAGCCAGGTCAATAAAAGAACAAAATCCAGATTTATCTTTACACATCCCATGTCAAACTTAGAGCCTGCATATTATTATATAGTTCAAAACTAAAAGAACAACCAATGGATATCCAGCGGCAGAAAATGTCCTATAATAGGTATAAGTTATATTTGTCGAATTATTTAAACATAGTGGCACAGCACGTTTACTGCAGTGGCTCCACTAACTCCATCCACTCCATGAGCGCCAATCTCTAATTGGACTAATCCCAAGTCACTGAACGCGGCCGAAACCCAAACGCCGAGCGATAACCGTATCCACCATTTTGCCGTTGAAGATGGCGCCAGTTGTATGCAACAAGAGACTTCATTTGTGTCCCAAGTATAAAACTGTTATTCTGTTAATATGTTGAACCAGTCAATATTTAGTTTTAAAAAATGCAGTAATTTAAAATAAAACAGATGCTAACCTAAACTAGAGCGTATTAAATGGATTTTTGTCTAAAGTAGTAATTCTGGGAGAAAACAATGGAAAGAATGCGGAAGCCAAATTGCACGCCCATATTATGTCATAAGCGTATCTTTTTAATAAACTTTTAGGTTTCCCTGAATCGGAAATTATTATCATCATATCTGCAAGTCTGCTAACTGCTTTACCTCACATAATCGAAAATAAGAAAAGAGATAAATTACTCTGTCGCTCTGAAAATTGAAGATTTCCGAAAAAGGGGGTTGTTGTTATTTTTTTGGTTTAGGCAATTACGATTATTATTTTCGATTTTCAATATTTGTTATAGATTTTCGAAAACCGAGTTTTCATCACATCTTTGCCCCGAGGTCCTTGAAAGACATTGTAATTTTTTATGAGTAATATCCAACCATGCGCGTGTAAACAAATTTTTGTTGTACGATATCTCGGGAACGAATCAACCGATGGAAACCCGCGACGGCGTTTGAAAGGGTTTATCGAAGCATAGATCTGATTAGATTTTGAAGTTAATTGGTCGAACCATTCAATCGATATTCAGAATACTTACAAAGATATTTTTTGTTCAATTTAATTTTAACCAGCTTCATAAATTTTCCATATAACTATTAACATCCTATTGCCAGCCTATTAACATCAAATAAAGGTTTCTGCAGAAAATGTTTATATCTCTCAGTCACATTGATATTGTTAACGTACATAACTTTTAGGGATGACCTGCAGTGCCAATCGTTTCTCAGTTTTTTTTTGTTTAAAAACTTTGCAATATCAAAATTCACAACCCTTATTCTATCGCAACGTATTTTAATCATTTTATTGAATAGATCGGAATACATTTCACTCAATAGATTTCAATGTGAGACGATTCTATTAGAACATAACAATTAGGACGGGCTATTAGCGCGCAGGAACGGCCCTGGCTCGGTTGAATGATTTCGAACCACATCGAGCTCAACGTTTATAAGCCCTTTTGAATAGGCAGTTCCTATACATATGTAATCGGAAATAGAAAACAGTGTATATATTTTTTTAATTTTATTTATACATCCTTTATTGTTGGTAACAAAGGACGGACTTAATGCCAAATGGCATTTTCTACCAGTCAACCCAAGTGATGAAAAGTTGGGGTAGGCACGTTATCATCTTAGTTATTACTTGTATATGTTAGCAAAATAACGGCACCTTATAATTAATTAATGCTTATAAAAAGGCTGACACTTTTATTCAATAAATTCAATAAAATGTAAAAACCTGTAAGGCTATAGTGTCTGTTTGTGTATTTATTCAATAGACCAAATTACATTTTGATAAAAAAGGCTCAATGTTTCGCAATTCTATTAACGCTACGTATAGTAAACATAGCTCCATCGAAATGGCAAAACATTTCGATCCAAACTCAACCTCTGGAGCTATTCAGAATAGTTCAATTTATACATATTCCATATGTGGGATCATCATTAACCCCGTCTCTAATCAGATTTCTGCCCCGTTGACCAATTGCAACTTGGAGACTTAACAATTGTTAGAGAACATTACGAAAAATATCAATGTCATTATTAATGACTTTTTATCACAAAAGCGCGTTAATATGACAGCCAATATAATAGTCATATTTTAAAATAATAAAATAATGGGTCAGCAAAAAAGTATATCGCAATGTAACTGGTCGGTTAATCGAATAGTCAGTAAACCTGACTGCCGAGCTCGTTGTCCTCCACCCAAGTCAAACATTTGTGCGATATACATTTAGTATGTGTTCTCTGTCTGGGTTTAAAACATTATATATATATATAAGATTTACAGATGTCACCTTAAATACATGTGTGTACCTCGTGATGAATCACTTTAAGAACTTATACATATTCGTATGTAATAGATGTGTTTCTCTTTATAATATGATAGCATAGCGTGTATCCGCGATGTCGCCTGATGGAAAGAGATGTGTATTTATGTGATCAAATAAAGATGTTAAACTGACTTAGGTATTTTCATAAGAACCCTATTTCCGTCCACTGCTGGACATAGGCCTCTCCACTAGCATGCCACTGAGCTCGATCTTCGGCTCGTCGCATCCAACTGCTGGTAGCCAATTTGCGATATCGTCACTGGACCTAGCTAAATAAAGAAATAAATGTAAAGCTAATAAAAGAGGGATCAAATTATATACCGTCTCCCGTATTCTAGAATATCAAAGCAATTTAATTAGTGATGGTTATGTTGCATGTAATCGCTTATTTATGTCATGACAAGGCTTGATTTAGACGATGGTAATAATAATAACTTGGGGAATCACAACACACGAACACCCGATGCAGAAAAAATACTTGTACTAATCACAGAAACAGTTTGTCCTGAATGGGAATGAAATCCTCGATGCCCGGCTCAGTTATTAAGTTCAGTAACTACTAGACAAATGGACCGATCGTGTGTTTTGTTGTTTCTTTAATAATAATAAATTCGTACATGTATCTATAGAACACATATCTTTGCGTTACAACATTTTCACATAAATTAAATATTGAAAGTGTAAGTACCTACATCGTTTTATTCTTTCATACGTTTACAAATAAATTTAATTTAGACATTATACCATCTATTGTTTCGAGTTATATGTCACACTAATTGCGTTGTCATGACATTGCGACATTAATCGTAACAGTGTTCCGACCCTAAAATCTTCATATTACGTCCAGGTCAGTGGTCATTACGTGGTACTGGCCCGGAATGTCAGACGTTGTTCGAAAATCATTCGAAAGAAAAGGATTTATAATGAAAGTTAGAAATTAAGTTACAGTTACAAAGATGGTGGTGGAAATAAGATAATAAGGCAAGTAATAAATCTGAGTTAATAACATTTTGACATAAAATGCTTTACAGATTTTTGTTCAATACCTACTTGTTTGTTATTTTCTCTATAGTGGGCAATAGGCTGGATCCTGTTGTAGGTTGCATGAGATAGTATTTTATTTAATAATAATTTAATAATTAACTCCAAAACTTTGTAACTCTTACATGAGTGTACGATACAAATAACTTAAAGTATTATGCTACCCTAAACGCAGTGAACAAACAGTACGCTCTTTTTACCCCCATAGCTTACATAAGCTACTGGAAGTTACCGGAAGCATAAAATAAATCCCAAAAGACTCGTTAGTACTGACAAATATCATAAACATCACAGAAGGAACATTTATTTATTTATCATAACTTGAAAGTAACGTTACAGGCTAAGCCTAATTTGCTAACCTAGTTCCTTACATAATCCTTTCATTATAATATATTACTTATTACATACTACAATATGTCCTAGTTATGTAGGGTGTGGAGCTCAAAAATAGTTATTCTACAGTCTTAACACAATAATTTTTAACTTATGCATCAAATCTGTGCGGCCAAAATCTCATAAAATAATTGTTACAGGTGTGAAGCATATTAATCTACAACTTCAAGATATCAGTGCCTTTTTATAGCCCAAACGGGCTTTTCAAAAATTGCCATAGCGGACGGTTTTACACGTCCACAAGGCGGGGTATTGGTAAAGTTTTCAACTAGCAATAATCGCACCTCAGTAAGCCTTCATTGGTTACGATATTGCCTCTGCGCAAAGTTACTCTTGTTTACCCCAGCGAGACTACTTATACAATCTCCAGCGTACAATCGTTAGCGTGATTCAGGTAAATAAGTAACGCCATCTCTTGGTGTATAAGAGAAATAAAGTTGGGGTATTCTTTACGCAACGTACGTTGGGGTGCCAAGTGTCAAACTCGATTTGAATAGGGTTATATGAAAAGGGACGGAAAGATACCTGCATTGTTTGTACATTATGGTTTTTTTAGCGATACACAGGACGTATTTACTTGTAATTTATAGACCTAAATATGTAGTTTTAATACTATAATCATACTATAATGAACTGATTATAGTTATGTAATATTACTGTAATAATAGCTGTTAGTACAACCCAAACGTTACATTACATTATTAAATACCTCTCATTACGGTCTTTGTCCAACAGTGGACTGAGAAAAGCTGATGTTGACGATGATGATGATAATGATAATCTTATCAATAAAAATTTATTTACTGTATGAAAACACTGCAGACTGTAGTATTGAATCACATCATCATTTTATCAAACAATGATAAGTGCAAGCATCAACTTACATGAAACTCAAACACTTATTAATAAATAAGGGCTACCGATAATGACCTTTTCTACTAAAGAGATATAGATATATGTCTAGTGTCTGTGTCTAGTGAGCATTACGTTGTCAATTAGTCTATTAAATATCGATTGATCGCTGTCAGACTGAACAGTAACGTTTGCCCTTCAGAATTCTTATTTTTATATATTTATCCATTCTGTTTGGATACCATTAGTTAATTGATAATTTTTTTTAATGAATTATTAATTAACCCTTGCTAACCGAATTTAATAGGCATAATTAAAAAATTGGCTTTCTTTGAGCGGTAAACGTAATCGTATAATTTCATGATTCACAAATAAATACTTAATATTTTAAAAGGCTTATTAATAAAAATCCTGCGTGTTATTCTATGAATGTGCATATCACAATGCTATGGAGTCATCAAAAATTTATGTAAAGATACGTAGTTTGTAAAAGATTGACATCCAGACACAAGACAAACAGCTGTTCACGGCACAAATATTTGCCTTAGGTGCAGTACCAGCTCAAATACCAGGCTCGCTAACCACTACACTAACAAGATACGAGTCAACTTGTTACACTGACTACTTGATTAAATCATCGCCGCATCGGCAGCTCGGCGGTCAGTTAAACATTAATCATGCCACAAACTACACTACTAACAAGTTCTGTACCGACGGACGTTTTGATAGATTAAGTATGATTGATTTATCATTTGACCGCCTCTGTCAATCACGAACTATCAATATTGAAATTTGCAACTTTAAACTTGTTATGGTTTCATCAATTTTAACGTGGCTACTGAAGTAGATGATACGATAAACTTATTTTCTATAGCAAAGGTTTTTGTAGTCTTAATTATTGTACTTGAATCAAAATATTAGAACTAGGATTTAAGTAAATTGATAGATATACGTAATAATATCGGAACGTAACATCACGCCTGTAATCCCCGAAGAGGTAGACAGAGGGACCCCATGGGACTTAAACGTAACTGGTGAATCGTTGGAGTGTACCACACTCCTTTGCCTACGTCCTACATCTTCGGGGATTACGGGCGT
>DWME01004286.1:0-16591 GCA_018244795.1 Parelbella ahira ahira
AATTTTTGATATAAGTAGAAAACTATGTAATTTATTATTATTAAGGGGAGAACTTTAGTTTTTATTACTGAGTATGTAGAATAAAAAAATATGGTAACAAAGTAATGTAATTTACAAGTATGCCAGCACAATGTTTATATCAGGATTTAAAGGCAGGTGACATATAAAATTATATTAATTATTCATACCATCTGCGTGTCGGGTGTAGTATCAAGGGCTTCAAGTTATATTCCAGCCTTGAATATTAACAAAAATAGAGCCTTCCGCCAACTCTTCGAACTTTCGGACAGATCTAGCACCACAACAATCACAACACAAATGGGTTTCTAGCTCCACTTCTACTTACAAACGTTGCGCGTACAATAAACACTGAGTTGACTGAATACTTCATCTAGTTTCGTTCTCATTGTAGTGTTTTTTTAGTCCCGTCTCGACTACGTATTTCGCATCTTTGGCGGCGCGTAGGAGTCTGTTTATTAGACGGCGTGGGTCGATTCCTTTACTCAAATGGAAGGTCACACCACCTTGCAATCAATTTAAACAGCCTTCGCGCCACTTTAACTAAGAATAACCATTCTAATTCGCCTTTTAATAAAACTGACCGACACCATCCTGCTCCACTTTATACTCTGCGGCTATACTATCAGCCCGCTAGACAACATGTAAACAGCATCACCGGTCGTAACAACAGATTGCAGTAATATTTCAGAGTAAGCAAGGTCGAGCACTGTCGTTTAGCTTGGATACTATTTAGACTCCATTTACAAAAGTATTTACTTTATTTATCAATCGGAACGCGAAAACGCCGACAGACGTTGAAAGAAAACGGATTTCAACGGATGATTGAAATATGTACCTACATGTAATACCTATATACGTTTCGTTTCTCTTTCCTTTCTTTGTAAATGTCAAGTTCGCATTCTGTCAAAATCATATGAAAACGGCGCCACCTGGTTCGATCGAAGCAGAACTAAATTGTCTATGGTACGCGCTTAAAAGGACAATGAGCGATCATTGATAATTGAACAAGCACTTTATTATAATATAGTTTATTCAAAATAAAATACCAATAATAAAAGAGACGAAGATTTAAGTAACTCTGTAGGGTCAAATAAGTAACTAACAATTTTCTAACTCAGGTTAAGTAGCCCTGGTGTTCAATCATATTTAACAACAATGGTTATGTACCATTTAAAGATATTAGTATAGAAACGTTTATTGTTTTACAATTTTGTAACCTAAGTAGTCCCCATGGTGATGACTTTGGATTGTAAACCCTACTAATTTTTATAACTTCATCAAGTAATAATCGACAAATACCTAGCTCAGTTACATTGTAAATTGCGATGTCACTGAATTAGGTATAACTGTCAAGCTCCCGCAGTTTATAACACTTATCTCAGATCTGTAAAAATAGAGATATTTGTATTTCCATTTTTTCTACCATAAAAGATAATTATGATGATAGGTTGACGTTCAAATATAAATTCGAGAGTGTATGATGTTGATGATGGCAACATCAAAATTAACGTAGGTTTTTTGAGCAATGTGTTGTTTTTGTAGGTATATTTTAATATGCTGCAAGTAAAGATGCACTAATTTTGGCTGAACAATAATAGGTACCTATATTGTGCTAATTTCATTATTATGCTCGATTTGCACGGCACACCTATGGGATAATCAGTGCATGTAAAATATTTTATATTCATGACATTGATATTTTTTAATATTTATACGTTCAAAGAATAAACATTAATAATCAAAGTATGATACTGACTCTTAATGCCGCTGGTAGAATTTCTAAGTATTGGACTAGATCCAGTTACAGGCATTTAAAAAAAATATTGGCTCGAGCCTTGGGATTCTAAGCACACTTACTATTTTTGGATAGTAAGTTGAGGTACAATATCTATATTCAGCAAGTAGACTAATAAAAACTATCTGTGTAATGTACTAACAAGAGTATTACAGTAATAAGTAAGAAAATCAAATATACATCAAAATAAAAACCAAATGAACTATATATTAAGTATTCATATTGTGAACTAAATCTCCATCCAATTTTTACTGCAATTTCGCTACATGCTTGGGCTCTCTTTATCTACTTTGCCTAGGTACCTTTATATACAATTTTCTTCACTGGTAAGTACCATTTAGTGGACATGTGAAATAAAAGAACATGAAATAGTTGTAGATGAGATGTTTATTTATGTTTCAATTAAAAAATAAAAATATTGGATGTACTTAGTTGTTTAGCTGTTCATTTACTATTTTACATCTGTCTCTTGCTGCTGCTACAGCACCGATAACACTAGCACGGAAACCTGAAAAACAGCATTTTACACATTTACAGAAAATGAAAAATGAAACCAAGTAATTTTACTCCATATTTTTGGTTGATTTGCTCTTCAGGTTTGAGAAATATCGAGATTTTCTACTAGGAATGTTACAAATTCAGAATAGTTTTTTATCTATATAATTATTTCATATTCAATAGTATTTTTGAATTGCTATTTTAAGTGATTACCATCATGGACAAACTTCAAGGGCACAAGTCTATTTAAATTGAAATAAATTGAAGTCTAGATATAATAAGTCAGAAGATCTGTTGCTACTTAATTGAAAACAGTAGAATTTTCTTATGGATGGCCCATACTACTCAAGTAGAAAATAAGGAAACACATTAACACTTTTTCATTTTGGCTTATATTCACCATTTTTCTCCAGGTGGTAAGTTCCTTCAGCAGTTGAACCGGCTGGCGATGTTACATTATCTTTCATAATGGCAGGATGGCCACCATTTTTTAACATAGTTGCGGCTCCCAGAGTGGTCTGTGCGGCTAGACGAAGTGCGAGGTCCCGTGGTAGACCACATCGTACACCACCATCCGCTAATGATTCTATCATCATATAAACCTGATACGGAATGTTAACTGTCTTGTATCAAAATGATTAGACCACAATGACTGGATTAGGTCTTTAGTAAAGAAGGTATACCATATGTATCTCCACTGTATTAAAATATACATTGGTATGTTACACCTTTAAGACTGAACTACAATGAGATTTGAACATCAACTGACCACAATTTCATAGGAGGTTTCTTTTATGCATTATTCTTCTATGCATAGAACAATATCAGGTATATAAAATATGATGTACAGTATAGAAAGCATAGATCTATTCCATTTCCGATTTCAATGTCATGAAATAATAACAGGGATCAGATAACATGTGATAACATTCTATAAGCTTTCTGCTGATGCAGAGTTTAATATTAGAGTAGCTTTCTTTTTGTAGACACTTACATATGCTGGTCCACTACCACTCAAGGCAGTGACAGCATCCATTTGGTATTCTGGCACTTCTTCACATGAGCCAACTGCACAGAACAGCTCAGTTGTAAGTTTTGCATCCTCTTGTGTTGCCCGTGAGCCCCTGGAGAAAGCAGCAGCACCCTCCTTCACCAAAGCTGGAGTATTTGGCATCACTCTGATTACCCGAGCTTCATTGGGAAGAATCTGAAATAGTTCAATGATATGAATATTAGATAAATGAATATTAGACAAAGTCTATGTATATATGTATATTTGCCTAGTTTGTGTTAATCAGAATTGCTACAATCCTTTACCTATGGAAAGAAATTTATCTGTGAGAGATCTTCAGTTTGTTGAATACTCCATTTAAATTTTAAGGAAACTATTGGTATTCTTATTTACAAAATAAACATAAAGGAATGATAACATTTGATTCAACGGATATTGTTGGCAACATAATCTCAAGAATAATTTGCTGCTACTCCAACATTTGTCCCACAAGAGACTCATGTTATATTGGATGGTTACTTTAGAAATTTACCCATCTATAACTAAGTCATAATACAAGCATTTATTTTCTATGAATTTTGTATGTATTCTTTTATAATTTATGTGTATTGTCTGTAACAATAATAGTATTTTGAAATCATATGATAATCTAAAGGTCAGTGTTGCAATGGACCAGTGTGTTCTAATTGTTTACCTTCTCAATACTCCCAATTGACACACCCATCGCAACTGATATGAAGAGCTTGTTTTTAGAGGCCGGCAGATCCTTGATTTCCTTTAATGCTGGTGTGACGACATCTGGTTTCACTGATACAATCACAACCTCAGATCGTTCCACAACTGATTTATTCTCAAAAAGAGTTGTAGCGCCTAAGCCCTAGAATGATAGTTAACATACCTAATCATAATATATTCTACCTTGTAATAATAAAATATTCACACTAACACCTATACATAAATAAATATAAGCATGGATGCAAAACAGATAATAACTTTTATAGTTAATACTACAACATAATGAGCTGGCAGTAGAAAAACTGCAAGTCATGGGGACCAGTACAGGTAAGGAGCCTTTGAAATTTTACACTGATTGAGAGCACCATTGGTCAAAGCCGGGTTGCTTTTTTTGGCCAGTGTTTAAGAAAAATGTTTTTTATTCAGTGCGACTCAAACTTGAGGTATTATTATTATTGTGTTTTGTATCTTCAACACCCACAATATAACACAATATATTTGAATATAATATAACAATTTTAGCATAAGACCTCTAGTTTGTAGATCTACAATCTTAATAAATACAATGTTTTATCGTTATGAGAAATTGACTAAATTTACCGTCCATAATACTAGTCGAGACTTTTAGAAATACATTGCGTTGTCTCGGATGTGATATGCAACTTCGTGATAGTATCTTTTTAAACAGCATTTTTTTAGAAGAATAGATAGAATGAAACACGTAAATGATTCCCAAGTTTTTGTTGCTGTCAAGAGAGATAAATACTTTAAAATAATTAACAGATGCATTATATAAAACAAATCTTTGTACGTCTTTGTCTACACTATGGAATCTGTGGTCAGTGAATTAATACCATTTGAAAAATAAATGTGCGGATAATTTAAAAAGAATCCACATCCTATTAAGATAGAAGTTTTGAATGGCTATATTTGTTTACATTTTTTATTTTGGACTTCAATAAATTGTCAAATTTTATCGCTAAATTCAAACTAAACAGCTGGCCATATTGAAATAATGAAACAAATATAAATTTAAAAATTCACTTCAACACGGAAAATAGTTGATGTATTAAACACAAAAAAGTAAATTCAAACCAAAATAATGCGAATTTTAACTGAAATTATAATCAATTTATAAAACAAGTTGTTAACTTAACAACGATTAAATATGTGAGAATATTTCTATCATTTTATGGCTAAACACAAACAGGAACATTGTCATCAACAATTTTTAATTTACTTTAGCAACGCAGTTGTGTACATAAGTCGTATATACGACGTTGATAAGAGTCGATAAATATAACGCAGCGTAGATAGAAGTGTTATAGGTACAAAGTCAAGGTTTCATGACGTCCTGACTTAGATACTTACGAAGGCACTTCCACATTCTAAGTAAGAGTCTAGAAGTGTCGCTTCTCTGAATTCAATCAAAACTTTATAGTATTTTTTAAAATGAATTGGATTATGTCCCTTTAATATTATAGTTATCCTTTTTTTTTTCACCGAAACTACAAATATAATGAGAGATATTATATCACCCATATATCGACAACTGGTTATTTTGAAAACCTTCGGCATTCCACATTATTTCAGTAAATTCCAACAAGGCGATACTTAATAAATAACTAAGTTTTGATTATTTAACTAATTGATATTCGTCCTAAAGCTTTAGTTTAAGGTATGTAGCAATATTTTCTGTATTTAATTTTTTAAAGTCTCTATAAAAATATATTTGGACTACTCAAATAAAAGTGAGTGAAGTAAATAACCTCGATGTGAAATAGGAAAATTTAATGAAAACCTTTAGGTACTTATGACATACGTAAGTAATTATGACGGTAACGCTAATACAATTGAAGTAGGTATTGTAAATCCCAAAATAGCATTAAACTAAAATGCAAATTAAGTTGTCGTAACCATAGAATGGAAAGGAAAATACAATGGTGTTGTTATCTTACTATTGGTAGTGTACACATTTTTCCAAGTGTAACGTCATTTAATCCAGGTATAATAGGTTATTCTACAAGTTTCAATCATTACGCATCGTTTTATTAAAAGCATGTTTTCAAAATGAAGCTACCTTAAACGCTTCTGCGCTAGTTACATCTGCTGGATGACAGCTTGCTGTAATATCGTCAGGTTTAGTTAGTCCTGAAAAAATAAAAACAATGGTTATCAATATTATTACATATTTATATGCATAGTAAAATTTTTACGTCTTGCTCAACATAGCCTTAGTTACTTGCAGGAATTTCTATGTTTATGACTAATATCTAAGCTCATGTCTGTATTCCCTACAGGGGTAGACAGAGAAATGTAGGACACTCCTATCATGTACTCGTTAAATTGTACTTCGCACTAAGAAATAGACCCAAGCTACTATTAAAAATTGTAAGTTAGAAAATTATTCTTGTACAAATTTTAATGCTAATTTTATGTTGCTACATATCTATATTCGTAATTTTATTATAGGTAGTGGCATAAAAATCTTTCTTCTTCAATATACCTCATTCAATGTCTAATTAACAATAAAATAAAATTTTCCATGTTTTTATGACTTTACAGTTAATTTATATATCCAAAATTTTGCAGAGATTATTTCTATATAAATATCTTATTCACCTGCAGATATAAATCCATTAGCCAGCGCGAATGCGAGTTTCCCGCCTCCAATGAACCCGATCTTCATTGCTTCGCTTAGAGATACTGAAATTAATTATAGAAATAAAGATTATAAGACAATGCACTATCAAGAGATAAGGTATTATCTTTAGATTACCATCTGCAGAGTACAATAAAGATAACGCCATGTTTTAATGAAAGATGAAACGATTAGAATCATCTATCACCCATAGAGATTATTCTAATCAGAGCGGGCTTTATTTATCATAAATTACTTGTCTGATTGAATTAAATGTAAGATTAACGTATTATGCAGAGTACACATTGAAACATTGTAGCAATAATCTTACGTTTAAAATATAAAGTATCAATTTAAATATTTGAAAGCTAGAAGAGGAACGAAAATTATTAATTTGTATGTAACTACAACTGTATAAGTTATTTACTGTATACTTTAATTAATTCTTGTAGTTACACGTTCATTTAGATTTACCTAACTGCCAAAATGTTAGTTTGGATGTTTAGCAGGTAACAAAAAGTAAATAAATTGTTATTAGTACACTTTCAAGAAGAAAATTATTTAAGATACGCGATATTTTTCAGTATTTGTAAAAGTATTTTATAATTTCTTCCAAGTTCCCATACAACCAACCGGCGAGTTTTCCTTCGTATAATATATTGCCTGAAAGACGCCGCTGTCGCAAAAGCGCCAAGAACATCACATGTTTTTTATTCATTAGTAGAACATTTTTCTTGTTGCCAACGATGTAAAATATGTTTTTAATTCTTCTATGACACAATGCAATTATGCTTAACAGAAATACCAAAACTACTTACCCACATATATGCGTTTTTAAGCTATGACGTATAGTGGCATATTGATGCATTCGTATTGATATTAATAATAAGTCAGTATTTTAATATTTGTTAGTAGTATATTAATAGAAAAATTATAATAATCTTCGTGGATGTGAACTAATTACTTAATAAAGATTTTACAACCAAAATTATATAGTAAGTACTCTAAGATTATTACGTAGAAAACATGTACTAGGCTGAGTGTGTGGCCGGCGGAGAACAAGATGAGATAAAACTAAAAATAGACAACGTGAACTCACTGTGTGTCGAAAAATAATTGTTCTAGTTACCGTGCTTCTTCCACAAGACCAAGGGCCTGACTGAATAATGTTCAGAGTTATCATGTTATCAGTATTACGCAATACTGTGTATTGTTTCTTGTGAATCGATACTTGATGGCACAGTTTATATTATGACAGTACAATTAGAATACCCGGACAGAGTTGGGTTTGAAGAATGAATTAGTATACTTAGAAGTTTTGGCTCTGGCGCTTTATAAAGTAAAATGAACTTATAAGGTACTCGTATACAAAACTTCTAAGTCGTCCGTTAATCGGATGATATTAAAACGGTCAAAGTTATGAAAGATTTTAAAACATTTTGATATTCACAGATAACGGCCCACCGCTCTTTGGAATAATATATACAGAATATTTTACAAAGCAAAACCGCCGCTAGACATGTGAAGCTAAACGGTTTTTTTTTTCATTATAAAACAGACACCTTTAAACAAATAGGTAATTTTCAAGGTACGTTTTATAAGTACTATGTGTCTGTCTACAACGCTGTAATTCGAAATTCTCAGTTTTAGAAGCTTTCAAATTTAGATTTTTAATGATATGTACCTGCTTAATAATATGATACATTCAATATTAAAATAAGTTACATCTTTTCACAAACAAACGTACACATTCCTGTATTCCTACATCGAACATACCAGTTTAACTGTTACAGCGAAAACAACAAAACAACAGAAAACAACTGGTCCATCGGATAGAAAATAGTAGGTATGTACGAATAGAACTGATCAACAACGCGTCCTGTGATAAATATGCATTAGAGACATTATTAGAACATTGAGTCGTTTTATTTGTCATCATCAGACCTTGTGAACAATTTACTTCCTAACGAATGTTAACAGATAGCTATATAGGTAGTTGATGTTTACTCGTTATAATTGTGGTCCATTGCTTGCAGAATACACGTTGCTGTTCATATTTACACTACGTGCGAACTACTAGTTCTATACCGAGTTGGATGCATTGTCTTGATAGAAGTCGATAAGAATGAAAATGATATCTATTTCATGGTTTATTATTTCTCTACCCAGGTAAGTAGAGAGTTCGGGTGGTAATGGATCAAAATAAATTTTATTATGAATTGAGCAGTGTAAGCGTTGTACGCGGTACAGTGCTGAGCGTACAGGGTTCAAGTATTTACGTAACCGTTGTGCTACGCAGGAAAAATGTTGATACGAGTCAACATGACAGACAAATCTTTGTTTGCAAATAACGGGCATATAAACGAACAATACGTCTTTTGATAGGTTTTGAGAAAAGTTTTAAATACCGTTGTAGGTACTGCGTTGGATAGGTACCCGTCCATTTTTAGGTAATTTTACGAAAACGGACAACTCTATATATGTATATATTGTTCAATACTCAACTAAATTGACATTTAAATCGTAACACACACGACATACCATTTGAATGTAGATACTCATTCTCATTGGTATAAATTATTCATAATATATGGTCAATTGTACAGATTGTTAATCGTTTATTGATATATCCTTGCTGTGTTTCTTGAATGTCATAATTTCTTGTATATGTCATACTCTTATACGACGTTATGAACATAAGGCCATTTTAAATAGTATTATAAGACACAGTAATTACAAAATTCATTAATAATAAGAGTGGATTGGGACAGTGTACACAGTTCATACAGTATGGTGTAATAATGTCGCCCTTTCAATAGTGCAAGATTCCTCACGATGTTTGTTTTCGATAATTAACATTTCTATCATCGTTTTATTGGTTAGATGCCGTCTGAAAATCATAAGATACCTCGTAAAGTCGAAGTGACAAGGGTTCGAATCCTTAGCCTCTAGAATTGGTGACTGAAGTTTAAACCACAAATTAATATTTTTTTTATTTACATTTAGCTCTTTTCTCCATACATACAAGAAGTCCTCGACTTATGTCGTTTCGATTTACGTCATGTAGTTTCTGAACCTAACATGGCCTAATTTCGATGATTGACTGTACTACAAATTTAGACAACGTTTTTTGGCAATATGGTCAGAAATGGGAAGTACCTAATAGTATTTATACACATGCAGTGACAATAGAGAATAATCCTTTACTATACATTTGAACAGCGTACGATGCAAATATCGCCAAGGAAGGTATCGCTTGACGCTTACAAGGACCGCGATTGCACCTTGATCTCACTTGGCATCTATTATATAGATACTGTTTATCGATGCACGGTGCATGTTATAGTGCATGAGTATATTGTAGATATACCCAATTATCTGAATGCATATTTATTATATGACGTACTTCGAAGTATGTGTTTACAGTAAACAATCTCTGGGATGCTAAATTATTCAATGTTTATAATTACCTATCAAGCTCGCGTTCCTCTTACCAAAGCAGGGTTCAATAACGAAGCAGTTTAGTTTAACATTATCACAATCGATCTCTCTTTTGATTACGTTTGTACAATTTAGGATACGACAACTGCCATCAGTTGTCGTGTCATAAATGTCTGATGGATACCTGAACTTTGGATACAGTTAGCCAGCGTGGTGCGACTCCTGATAAGATTCAGAGAAGTGAAGCTGTTAGAAGTAAAATAAGTCCATTAACGTCCATTTGAAATGAGTTTCAATACCTACCTGAGACATAATTACGCAGTTCTTTATCAGCATGGCAATAGTTATTTTTGTATGGAAAAAATCTAATGCCTTTTTATATATAAATAAATCAGGTATACATGATTTTCAAATGCCAAAGCAACTACTGTTATCGCTACGGCAGCAACGGCAAATATTGGTTTTTTTACTGTGATAAAATATAGTCATGATTTTTGTTTGTTATGCTTTATACCTATATAGCGATGTTTCGTAATAAACTAGTGATCATACTGTTAAAATTCATTGGTGGTAAAATACTGAGAATAGTCCACTTTCCTTCCCTAGTCTCCATGACCAGCCATGACACAGCAATAACGAATTAAAGGTATTACTAACTGACTTTCCGGAAAGCTAATTAGTACCAAAAATAAAGCAAAAAGCTCAAACTGAAGCTCTAAACGATGTTCCAGTTTTTCCATATCTGATGCAGAGTTGTTGCATCAGTGTTAATTAGATAGAAAATGTCTCAAAAGCGTTCGTGTTCTTAAGCTGCTCGATCCCGACGTGTGCATTGAAATTTAACTTCTCTCATTGATGTATCGTATTTATGTCACATATAAAATTATAAGACCTAAGAACAGAACATAGGACATAATAATATATAAATTGACGGCATCAATGTCAACCCCTTTATTTGTTCTACTGCTGTTACTTGTTTCCTCGTAGAATAAAAAGGGTTAGATCCATCTCGAATAAACGTCGAAGGTATATTTTTGCGTATCGGTGGATGATTTTTTACCTTACCGTATACGTCTTAAAGGACCTGGCGTGATTATTTGAATATGGTTTCACAAAAATATTCAGGGCTCAAAATGCTCCATATCAACATCCATTGTTACTTTACATTAAATTCTATCTTTCGTCACAATTTGTTGTTAGTTCCCGCTAGTGGCTTGACCATAACACATTTCATGCAATTTACGTCAGGGCAGAGGTGCAGCATGATAAAAATATAATTCATATATCTCCAATAGATGCTGCCAAGGATAACGTATGAAATTATAATTACCTCTGTTTAGAACTTAACTTTAAGACATTAACTATAGCAGAGCCATGCATACCTAATATGAATTATCTGCACGCATATTATCTGACTCAATTAAATTGATATACATGTATTCTTACAAACTCATATAGTTTTTATTACCTAAATATAAAAATAAATAAATAATAATTAAAATGTTGGGTGATGGTTTATTAACAGTTATTTATTGGCAATTGCTTGTAATTGATCTCCAATATTTTTACTTACGTTTAATCATTGTGTTAATTCAATCCTTAACTATGGCACACCACAAAGATCTCAGAATGCACTTAAAGTTTGTTTTTAATGTCACAAACACAATTTATTTGTCATAATGATGAAAATATAATATTTTATGAGAACAATTAAGAATGTGAAGAATAATAATATTTAATAAATATAATGATATTATATATAAAGATGCGCTTTGTACATAAGCCACAATGCCGTTGTTATTGTTCCGAGTGTCTGCAGTACTGAGCGCGGACGGCCGGTGCCCTACAGATACGTAGGTACTGTTAGGGAAAAATTAGTAACAAATGACAGTTTAAGGAAATGTACACGCTGCTATGTTTTAAATTATAGGATATGATATTCTGTTGTTTGAAATTTGGCGGCACATAGACGTTCCAATAGGTATATACTTACAAATTTAAAATTGGTCAAGAATTCTTATGTTTTAAAGGCAGCTATTAAAAAGGATAATTAAAAATTTATTTTCTATAGTGGTGAAAGATCGGACGATTGTTTGAATAGAAGTTACTTTTCTATTTCAGCGTTTTTGGAAATTGTCTTTTAGAGCATAGGGGTCGGAGGTTTGGATCGTATAAGTTTTGAAACTCGTTCCTGTAATTTCGGTTACAAATGCAGTTTTCAGTTTCAACACTATGAAAATTTATTCTTAAAGAAGCCGACGAACAAAAAGGGAAGAACATTATTACGCACAAGAAACCCTGTCTGCTTGGTTTCGAAGGCGAAGTTATTATTTTCTAATTGGGAAAATCCTTAAGAAGGATATAGACTAGATTCTTCATAATTTTAAGTGTACAAAAAGAATAAAATAGAGATTCATTTTTGTATCACTATCATTAACATGTAAAAAAATTTTGTGAACGAAGCCGCTGCTAATTTTAATGTTATAATGAAAAATAAATATAAAAATTGTTTTCCCCGACAGTACAGTTCCCATTGATAAAGTCCGTTATCGATCCACGTGCAGTCCTAATGTGAGTTCATTTGACATACATACCTACATATGTACATATTCAATTTGTAATAGCCAATCTGTCATCGGTCCCTTTAGTCTCGTTAATATAATGAATTTATAAATTACATTTAACTTGTTCACAATAATACCTACATATATTTTTTGTTTATTAAATTTACATACAACTCTCGTATTCATAACTCTGGTTTTTATAGCTATTTATTTTAGTTTAGATATTCACTAAATACTAACCTACATAATATTTTGTGTTTAGAAATATAATAGGGGACCGTGTCGTAAGACACAAAATATCCTTTCGTATACTTATCATAGCTTAATAGCTCTATCATTAAATTTTAATTACAATAAGCCACAGTTTTCAAAATGTAGTTATTTGACAATAATTCTTAGTTTCCAAGGTTTTAGTATTTTTAATCAGAAGTTTGAATTTGGGTCAAAACTTTTCCTTGATTACGTAACGAAGTTCTGCCAGAGGAGAAAAAAAACTTATTTTTCAAAAATTATGCATAATTCAAAATTTGATATTTTTCCTTTTTTCCAATTTTTCTATTAAATATCTCGAAAACTATCATACTTACGGAAATAAACTAAACCTAGCATCCAAATTTGGAACATTTTGAATAAGTATTAGAAAATCATTAGAATTGATGTTTGATTGCCTCATTGGTCGAGTGGTTACAAGCGCGACAGCCGATCGGGAGGTCCTCGTTTCTAATCCCGGGTCGGATACTATTGGATATTTCTAATATAAAATTTCTAGTCGTGACTCGATGTCTGGATCTGTGCCCACTATATGGCAATAGTCTCCACCTATTTCATAGGACGTACGCGTAGCTGGCGAAACGTGGAAGTTTACTACTATTAATTAGAAAATGTCATTATGTTCTAGTTCTGTGAGTCTACCAATTTATACAAGCAATTAAGAGCAGGTATTGGTGTTTATAACATAAATGTATAATAATTATTAAACTACTCGTAACTAGCGCTGTCACCGACTTTTGGAATGTTGCAAATATTGATTTCAAATAACTAGTTGAATCCTTCTCTTTTTACGTGGTAGGTCTAAAGAAATATTTTATTAACTTTATTTTGAATTAAATTTCATAACATTTATATTTTAAGAAAGGATAGCCATTAAAACAATTAGTAGTAATATGTATACGAATTCCATTCTTTTAAATTATCCCGCTGCATGATGTCTTAGTGTTGCATTATATAAAAAGTTTAGTGTTACAATATATATGAACTCTTAATTGTCACCTTTTATTTTTATATGCCTACAAGTAAAATATAAAATATTTTTATGTTGATGTTTCAATAAAAATGAACTACAGATAAATTTAAATTAATGTACTCATGTATTTCATATTTAACAATTATGAATTTAGTCTGTACTGTTGTTTGACAGTTAGATACGGCTGTCATTTGTCAGGTTTGACAATTCGGAGTCGCATATTCGTTTTCTTTTCTTTTCATTCGCGCTCAATGCGTCGTGTATTGCGACGCGCTATGTTGTTGTGATCGCCGTTTGTCTATGGGAGTGATTGCTCGTATTGAATTAGTGACTAAATATTTTATTTTCATTGTTTTTTATAGTAATCATAAGACTTCTCGCATGACAGTGAATAAAATAAGGCCTTAAATATGGCGTTGGAGGGTGTAAAAAGTGAAAAAAGTGAGGAAAATAATGGCAATGTACCGGACGGCAAGGCGAACGGGATCGACAACAGAAGTAAACAGGTAAGTTGTCGATATATTTTCGCAAGATTTTCACTTTGTTCTCGTGTGAAGTTTTATGTAAATGACAAAAAGTACCTTGATTCTTTCATAAATTGTCACTAACGAATACAGGCAATTGTTCATGTAATAAGAGTAATCGAATATATTATATGCGAGAGAAAAGCGAGTTTTCGCGCAGCAAACGAGCGGTGTTACGGGGCGGGACCGGGACTTATTTCAAATAGGTGTCAACGGGTATCTGACCTATTTTATTCTTACGTTATTAGTCGCAAATGTTAGTTGTTAAACATCTGCAGCTAATAACCAATGATGTTAATACGTATCGGACATATATGTCGTAATATCGTATAAGCCAAATATATATCTGATTGTTATTCAATGGATAAC
The DNA here is from genome assembly GCA_018244795.1 of Parelbella ahira ahira. NCBI lineage: Eukaryota > Metazoa > Arthropoda > Insecta > Lepidoptera > Hesperiidae > Parelbella > Parelbella ahira. The sequence continues at coordinate 14,844 of DWME01004286.1, forward strand.
GTGTTATAATTATGTAATGTAAAAGTTAGTATATCGCAGAGTATGGAATTATTTTGTAGCTTAAAATGTAACGGATTTTAATGGTGATCTAGATTATTGGATAAGAACAGCAGTGGTGAAATCGACAAGACGCAAAAATACTGTGATGAAAGAGTATTTTTTTGTAAAAAAAACTGTGACAGAACTGTAATGAAATAAAAGAAAATTCATACTAGGCTCTCATTTTGTAGGTACTGCATGTGTTTCTATTTTACTTTACAAATTCCATTTTATTGATGTGCTACAGCTTTTCAATTTCAAATTCACGGTTCTGCATTTTGTATTACTTAAATGTACTTTTTTTAATGAAAGTAATATAATTATACTGATTAAAACAGGAAGTTGTATATTCCTTTTTATAACAAGAAATGTTACTTTAATGTGACAATTCCTGTTAGTTTTTCTCAAGGCACAATTAATCCTGGCAGTGTTAAGAGGTTGAATTAATTGACCTGGTCTAGTGACCTAATTGGACACATTACTTACATTTTGTCATGTGCCATTTTCAATGTTTAGTGTTATCTGACAACTACATTTTTTTCTATTAATGACTGTTAAGTAGAAAAATAAGGGTTTTTAAGACTATAGGATCTAATATTAGAGAAATTATTATTATTATTATTACTTTACCTGTCTCTGTGTGGTAATAAATCAGCAATACTAATAGAACTCTTGCTAGCGTTCTTATGGCTATGACATCATCCATACTTCTGTTGGTATTCATGGGTTTGGCAAGCCTTGTCACTGTAGTCAGCGGTATCTACTATCTATTGTGTTTAAAATGTGTGTAGAATGTCTTGTGTGTATGAGGATTCCTCATATCCCTCAGCTCCCAATCTGCAGATCCAGTACGGTTGGCTGGTTGGCTTAAGTATTAATAAACATTTAATGTCCACTTCGGTTTTAGGATAAAGAACTGTTTATGATTGACATCAAATATAATTTTGATCATTTTTTTGTTCATTTAGATTTTATACATGTAAACATATAACAATGTAATATTTGTCCATTAGTTTATATTATTGTATGCAGTCACTACTCTTGTTGAACATCGCCATTACCAAAAAAGTCACTTATGAGGGTTTCACATATTTTATCATTCATCATACAATAATTTCCAAAAGAAGTAGATATTATTTTATTTAGACCGCCTCATTGATCGAGTGGCAGCAAGTGAGATTGTTGATTGAGAGGTCCTGTGTTTAAATCCCTGGTCGGATTGTATTGGATTTTTCTAACTTAGATTTTTTAGTAAATATTTCTAGCAGTGGCTTGGAGTCTGAATAAATTCCCGTTGTATGGTAATAGGTTCACTACCAATTTCATTGTGTAACATAAACATAACTAGTGAAATGTGGGTGTGTTCTAGATTTCTCTATCTACGCATTTAGGGATCACAGGCTTGATGTTAGGTTGTTTTGTTATATTGTTTATTTATAATAAAATTAATAGCAGTCTGGACCACTCATAAGTTACTAGGACCTGTGTCTTAGTCTTTTATTCATCAATTGCTTCATAATAATAAAATAATAATAATAATCAAGCCATTTGTTCATTCCACTGTTGGAATGTGGGTTTCCACACATATTGAGAGGGATAAGGCCATAGTCTGCCATGCTGGCCAAGTGCGGGTTGGCAGACTTCACACACCTCAGAAAATATTTTTTTTTTTATAAATTCTGAGGTGTGCAAGTTTCCTCACGATGTTT
>DWME01004287.1:0-16589 GCA_018244795.1 Parelbella ahira ahira
TGATATCTTTGTGATGCGATGGGCCTTCATATTTTAATAGATCATTTCTTCCATGTGATCATATAAATTTTTTATTCTTATCTTTGCTTCCGAGATTACGTTTTTTTCACATTCATATTTATTTACGTATTACTTCTTTGTTTTTTTTTTATTTTAATCTACCCGCTACTGCCCCGTTAGTCGAGCGGTTGCAAGCGCGACTGTCGATCGGGAGGTCCTGGGCTTAAATCCCGGGTCGGCTGCTTTCGGATTTTTTAATTTAGAATTTCTAGTAGCGACTCGGAGTCTGGAATTATGTCCAGTGTATGGCAATAGGCTAACCACCTATTCCAAGGGACTTAAACGAAACTAGTGAAACGCGGGAGTGTACTACATACCCTCCTGTGCCTACCCCTTCGGGGATTACAGACGTGATGTTACGTTTTTTTTCTACCCGCATTTTATATGCCTATTTAAATTTAATTGATATTGGTCCTAATATAACCTTTTTTAATTTAAATAAATTGCGTTAACATGTCATGCTGTTTCAATTAGAGGGAACTAAATATGTGTAACTTATTTGATTATAACTTTTTGAAATCATCATATTTGTACGATATAGAAACGTATTTGACAAGATTCTTCATTCAAGAGTAACTGTGCAATTTATTACTGGTGGAATGATGCGTTCTGTTCATGAAATTTAATTTTCATTTAACCATTATTTGTATTGAGTCCAGTTGACAGAAACAGTAGACAGAAATAACTCAATAAATCTTTGTTGCGTTAACGTATCAATTGATCGTAATATTTTTGAGGGATTCTTTATACTGTGAGAACCAAAATGGTGGTTCCACAATTTAACACATGCAATTATTACACCAGCTCAACTGCAAAGATTTTTAATAACGTCATCTGTCCAATATTCGAATTCTAATCAAGTTTTAAATTGCAGCCATTCTTATCTGCTGCGTCGGTTCGCACTCCAACTGAACTTTCATCTCTCATCCTCCGCCTCGTTCCTCGTTAGCTTCTCCTTAAAACTTCGCCCGAGACTTCGACAACAACTTTTTTAACTCGACTAAAATTCAATCCTTATGATTAATTAATTCAATTGTATTTAAGAGTTATTTGCGGCGTGATCGGCGACCATGGTGTCCATTATTTCATGATTTGGGTCGAGGGTGAAAGCAAGGGTCGTTTCTGCTCGGTCACCGCACCGACAGGATCGTTACAACCCCGTTTCACAGTTTTCTTACCTTTTTTTTTCTTTTTTTATTTTCGAGGAAGTGAAAATGCTTTATTGGGAAACTCAATTTAGACATTCGCGTCAAAACTTGCCTCCTTGTGAAGTGCCACTTCATTATAATTTTTTTCCTCCGCAACGGTTTGATATTTTTCGTTTGTCTCAGCTGCGAAACTGTTTTTAAGTTTCGCCTCGCGCGATGTAATAGTAAAGTTGTCGGGGCGTAAAACGGGGCGCTCGTAATCCGAAGTTTTAGCGACAGTAAAATATAAATAGGCATACTCATACATCAGGTAAGCGTCATGCGGTTTTAGAGGCACGTAATGTAATTTAATTAAAGCGATATAAAACACCTTGGTGGCTGCGGTGGCACTTAAGACGTCCTTAATTTGGGAGCGCTTGATGAACTTCCCACGTGTGGATACTAATGGAGGTATTATTCAACGTACGACGTTATGATTGTGTTTGTGGATCTGTTACATCGTTATTGGTTAGCGGTTTTGTAATAAACTGTGGAGGAAATGTTAGGAGCGTTTTATCAGCTTCTTTAATGTCTCGTTGTGGAATGAAAATAAAAAGTACAAGATTCTGCTACTTAATAAATTTTGTATTTGTTTCTGTTCTTCGACCGTGTAACTTATCATTAGGGTTTGATCATTATTAGGATTTTGATGCTTATTTACTTAGCTATACATATATTTATTTTTATTATTACAAATTACACCTCTGAGGGGAAGTCTAGCAGTAGACTCAGACAGGCCGATGATGATGATAATGATGAATTAGGCCAAACCTTTGTCCATCGGGGTGCATTCCTAAGTTGAAAAATTAATGAATATCCCAAATTGCTTGATTAGGAGAAAGTACTTAATGCTGTTCAGCCTCATAACCCTAAACTCCTGGGTACAAATTTAGTTGTGTTTCAAGATTAAAAATACGAACGTAACGACGAAGTTAAAAATCGTGAGAAACCTGCACACTTTTGAATACTCCATATTTTCAATCTTACATGTATCTACTAGTATCTCTAAATGTTTTAATAACACAATATACACCTCTTTGTTAATGCGAATATCGATATCAATGAATCGATTACATTTATCGAATTTTGATTTCAATGAAATCGGTATTTAAGTAATTTTCGTTAGACATAATTATGGGTACAATGTATTGGAAATTATTCACCGTGTTCGGTAACATATTAGATTCTATTGATTCCAATTCCAGGAAAGCTATATCAGAGGCTTTGTAAATTGGTTACCATGGTAACGATTATATTCCAAAATGGAACACGGCTGATTTCTTTGGTATTTTAACAACTAAAGGGTCTTTTCAATAACAACCCTCTTCCGTCTCCTAAAAAAATAACTAATTTTAATGGATGTTACGATTTTGAAAGAACCGGATTTCGTTATACATTCTGCATTTTTCTTTGTGAAATGAAATAATATTATTGCGGGCAATAGACTTTTATCAGATTTTCTTTTTAATATTTTCCTCTTTCCTTACCTTATAATTCTAAGCAGTTTAGCAAATAATGTGCTTTATATTGTGAGAAAGGCGTTAATATGTTTTAAGGGTTAACAAATATCTGTTAAAGTAAATCGTCAGTTACACCAACATAAATTCTAACCATTTTTATGTAAAATAATAAACAGTTTATTAATAATCGTAAAATATTAAATAATGACGTCTATGGAACTGGAATTGCGTTTTTAAGGTCTTATAATATTTTGCTTGCGTAAATAATAAATTTAGGTATTATCTGTTTGTCTTATACATTACACTGTTGTATAAATTACTCAGAACTGAAGAATAGCAAACGTAAATGTGCCTGGAGTTTCTGCAACGACAAGTGATGGATAACATTATTTTATTAGCTATTACTGTAAGACTGGTATCGCTTTTATTGGAATTCGTCATGTAATTCGACTGGTATCGCTTTTATTGCAGTCGTAGCTAGATAGCTGATCAATGTGTATAGTCTGGAACCTACTGTAACTCGTCACCGCAATACCTATATTTAATTTTACTGAATTAACAGGAATAAATGACATAGCAAGTTATTTTAAAGCAGAGTTTTAATGAGTTGGAGATGTCGTGAATTATCATCATACAAAGAATTTGAACATGTAACGCTTGTATTTGGTCTTTTTTTACTTAAATATTACTACCATCAACGTTAATCAGAAACCGGAAGAATGATAAGAAACGTCCAAAGAATACGTGGCTTATTAAAGAAGAAACATTTGAAAAACGATTTTTATAGGAATGGGACAATAAAAATCTATTTCAAGGTGAAGAAGGAATAAAAAAACAAATATAACTCAAGTTTAATCGTCCTACAAACATCTATAACGATATAGATGAGTATCAAGTTTCATAAATTCATGGCGTAAAAGATCTTGACAACATCCACTCTCCAGAACATTAGCATGTTCCAGCGAGGCGCAAAGTGTCGTTGGCCCACCGCCAGTACAACTACCAAATAGATATCTTTTATTCAGTAAACTCAAACTTTTCTCTACATAAATCCACGACTGGAGGGCACCTTCATGAAATTGTAATGAGGAAGAACTATTTATGGCTAATCCTTTTGAAATAAACTGCTCGAAACTGTGTCCGTCGGAATTTCTACGCATGGTTGGTAGAAGAAAGTGTCTGTGTTGCAAAATGCTTGCAGCAAAAAGTGATAGTGGGTGAGTGGGACAAACTTATGCGGGATATTTGGTGGAGAAAGAGAGGATGTGATAGACGAATGAGGTATAGTGGAATAGATTTTTGAATTGCAAATAGGGGAAATGAAACTGCCGCCGCCTTGGCCGTCGCCACCCGCCCAACCTCTTCCGGCGTTATAATCATCCTTAATAACACGGGAGTGTTTAATGAATTTATGTTGTGATCAAAGCAAGGAACTAACTTGAGAGAAGTTAAAATGTGTACATTGGTTCTAGATTATAAGTTAGCACTTTTCTTTCTTTGCTCAAACCGACAGCGGGAGCGATAATAGAGTTAGGGGAGAAGAAAACTGAACGTTGTTCTTTGTCTTTGTTGTTTTAGTCCATTTAAGGCTCATGGTGTGATGTTAAATTACAATTTATCGAGAAAACACACCTTACCTCGCTATAGCTATATGTGAACAGTCGCTTAACTTGTGAGATTATTCACAAAACTAGTTGTTATCCAATACAAATTTGTCACTGATAACTGCGCGTAAGCTTTACAGGTCGATTTTTCACCTCTTATTTGGTTTGTACATATTTATCATCACACTATATTTTAACATTGTAAGATTAAGTGTTTCGTCAATATTTATTATGTATAAGGAAATTAAGTACTTATGTAACTGGTTTATATTTTATCGGTCTCTAGTGCAACCTCACTGCGATCGGCGGAAATTCATGGAGAAGGATACCAAAACTAGACAGGCTATTCCAGAAAAATATACTTGATTTAGCCGGTGCACATTATGGTACATTAGTGTGCGTAAACTCGGAATGCCCGCATATTTACGAAACCACCGCCCAATTCTCAATTGTTTTTATAAAAGATCGTAATATACTACGATTTTATGGTATAATAATTATCTTTACAAAACCTTTCAAGGGTTTACTGTTAAACGAAGGGTAGCGAACCATACTGCACCTAGAACATCATGGAGTAGTTGAAGAATATTTCCTTTACGATATCTCAATGCTCTGTGAGTGATATTCTAACATAAACCACATATAATTTTGGATACATGTGCCTACCTGTTTTTCGCCCTCTAAAATCTAATATAGGTACTACATCTTACAATCATACGATACATCATACCACAGGTATTTATAATGTGTGAGTTTTAATAACATAATCATCATCAGCGTACTTTCGTCCACTGCTGGACATAGGCGTCTCCGATAGCACGCTACTAAGCTCATCTTTAGCTCTGCTGCCAGCCGCTGCCAGCCACTTTGGTCATATCATTATCTTTAATAACATAGTTTTTAGGAAGACCGTAACTAATTAAAAAAATGACAATACGCTTGCGAATATAATTGCAGAAGCGAATGGTTTTGAAAGAGAGATACTCAAACAGTTGGACGGATGAAAAACAAAGCTAATAGATTTCCAGTCGACATCCAGATGCACGCGGCCACGGGCACGTACCTACCTACTGAAAACTGACCGACTGCAACCGAAACTGAAAATTGACCGAGTAAATAAAACGGTCTTGCTTTTATACGCTTTAACTGTTTGCAAAAAGATAGAAATGTAACAGGAAAAACCTTTTGCAATGATACATCCGGTCGCGCAGGAAATAAAAACCCGGAAAACGTTATTCATAAATCAATCTATGCGACTTGGAGGTATGTATAAATCCATTGTTTGTCTTTGGTTTCAAATTGACAATAATGTATAGGAGACTTGTACGAAAATTAAAATATAAGATAGGTGGCCTTGTGGCTTTAAGACCATTTCTTCTAACTGGAATAAACATAACATCACTTCTGTAAACCCTGATGGGGTAACCAGGATATAATATTATACTGTAACTGAAATAAAGAGCAACAAATTAAATAGGATGAATTTTAACCGTAAAACAATAACCATAAAGTATATCATTCCTCATCAATTTATTTCTATTCCTTTCACTGTAGCATTTTTTTTTTTAAATTATCATTCAAGTTTTGCATAATAATCTCTTACAGGCTTGAAAATATCAGTGTCAATTTTGTTTTTTTTTTGTCTAGAAAATGAACTAAAATTATAAACCGTACATTTATCTGAATTTGGCTTTCACTGAAATCGTATATAACCGAGCTGTGTATTAATTAAAAAGAGTTTAAAAGACAAGAATCCATTAGAACGCCTCTAACCAGACCAAGATAGCGAGTCCGGATTTAATTATGCAGATGCATGTGGCTTCCATAAACCCACTTAAATGATTAGCTGGTGTAAAACGAGGCATGTTTTTCGTTTTGTATTCCGATTTAAAAGTGGTTTGTGGCAAAATGTGTCTATTTATACAATTTGGAATCGGTAGACTTAACTGCCGAACTGGGATATCGTTGGTTCAATTCTTACTCAGCACAAAATATTCATATGCATAATGAACGCAACAATTTGTTGTTTTACTGTAAAATAAGTATCTATGGTTATTACATATTATATGTAAATCTGTAGTTTATCAACCGTCGTGTTACCCTCGAAGAGAACGGCATTTGCTTATATTTTTTTTGTATTTATAAAATATAAGGTTATATTTACACGATTTTGGTATAGTATGATAGGTTATATTTTAGTAGAATTTACTTTATCCCGTGTTATATACTCGGTTACATACATGTTACATACATGTCGTATAAACTCGGCAATTCTCGTAGCAAACACGCATGTTTTCAAACTACGATTTTTTAATCATAAAAAAGTGATCCTAATAAACAGACAACAGAAATCCGTTTTAAAAAGGATCTATGTGATTCTAGAAAATTATAAATAAAACTTGTCACATAAATTACAAACAACAAATGTAGAATTCCAGGTGTCGATGTAACTGTTTTAGAAATTGGCTGTATTGGTACTTATTACTATAACACCGCACTATGATAATCGAAGTTAGCTGGCGCAGTGCGGTGCGTCGGTTGGCTAAAATTTAATTCGAGCACAGCGCATTCCGCAACAGATTGCATTCCTTTGCGCAGACTGACTGCTTGACGTCCCCTGATGGAAGCTTAAATGTTCATGTACACCCGGATAACACAATATTGTTCGGCGAAAACAAAAACAACATGGCTCGAACAAAAGTAATAAGCTAAGCTATTTAAAGGATTTGTAGCTTTCAGCCTTCCATTCCAGAGGTCTTGCGTCCAAATCCTGGCGTACACTTGTACAAAAATTGTATATAATATGATTAAGTATTTGAAATTAATGCAAATATTTGTGTGAGCGAAATATTTGTACTTAATATACTACATCTGTATATCACGGAGTAACAGATCAAACCAACACGTCACTGTTGTTTTGTCATGTCTAAATCGATGGGCGTCGACTGTCGACAGGCGTATGATTTAGTCATGACATGTTACACGTTGCTCGTTCCGACCGAATATCGGATATTTCGTCAAACTGCATGTTATGAAGTAAAATATTCACGCCCGTGACCGCTTTGAGTGATATCTAGACGTGAATTCACTGCGTTCGTCCATAATACGGTGTATGCAGCAAAATCGTTTATGAGAACATGTTAATTTCCTGTGTCGCTGAATTGGATGGAAATTTGTAGAGAAATTTGATGCCTCGCATCTACATCGTCTTTAACATAATTATCATCACTAACGTCATCTTCGTTTCTTTTGTCATCACTATCATCACCATCGCCATGACATTACAATAATTATCTAACCTTCTTACTAAAGGCCCAGTAGTTTTAACTCTTCTTATTGGCAAGTCATATAATAATGAAATGTTTCTTGAACTCCGACTGACCATAAGTTCGTATTGTCGTATAAAAAATAATTAGAAGTTTTTTGTTATACATTTATTATTATTTTTATGTATCAAATTGTTATTCGACCTTTGTATTAACTTTAGTATAACTGGTTTAGTCGTTTATTCCAGAAAGACCAGATTTTATTTGAAATAATTGATGGGTGACAGACGTGACAAACAAACTCCTTTGAATCTGTTAAGGATTGTTTTGTAAAATCCAATTCTAATTTACCTATTTCAAATTCATTTGTTTTGCTGACAATTAAATTATTACAGCGTCATGTTTTAATTTAGGAATATTCATTTATTATTCTAAATTTTTTACTGAAAAAAGTAGACTAACTGCTTCGTTGGTTAAATGCTTGCAGGCATGACTGCTAAGCAAGAGGTCGTGTGTTCGATCCTCGGGTCGGGCAGAGTTTTATTGAGTGTTTCTTTATTGAAATTCCCAGTGGCAGCTTTAAATTTAAATTTTTGTCCGATATATGACAATAGGCTCATCTCCTTTTCCACCAGATAAGGATCGGGATAGGGATATATGTCTTTTTCTATAAAGTTTCACGTTTGTTGTCTGTATATATGTATGTATATATGTTAAAAGTTTTATGTATTGTCGTTTGGAAAATATCATTCTTGTGTGGAACGTAAGCACTTACAACCCAGCTCGCCCAGCGTGGGGATAATAGGCAAAAACCTGTCAAAGAAGACTTATGTACAGTAAAGCGAGTTCAAATAGGCTGATGATGATGATGATAGAGTAAAGTTAATTGTTTTATCAAACGAAGTCTGATTCCTCTCCTTATATGTATTTAAATGCTGTTCCCAGACACATTTAATACATGCTGTCACTGATTTGTCTAGAAAGCAATGTAAATTTATTATTGGAATCGCTACTTGAGAACTATCTGGGTGACGCACTAATCTCATTAGCTTCCTAATACACATATAACATTTTTTTCTAACAACGTTAAAATGATCTTTAGTACAATATTGCACCGATGTATTTAAATGATACAACCTTCTTAATAGATGAAAAATTTAAGTGACAGAATGAAGGTCTATTACATTTTTATAACTCCTATATGAAGTTCAATATTTTGCTATAGTAAAAATATTTACACGGCTTAAGCAATATTTACATTCAAGAGGTTTAATTTGAAACATGTAAACGTAAACCCTTTCAAGAACCGTTTCAGCAGTATCGAAAACAGATTTCCAATATGTTCCCTCAAATAAGATTTTATTGTTATCGGCGTAACAGAACTCATTGCCTCCATCAATTTTGAAATTGACAAAGTCATTTACATAAATGAGAAATAGCGTAGGCCCGAACACACTTCCCTGCGGGGTTCCATACGCAATGTCCAGCTCTTGACTAATACAATTGCAGAGTAGCAAATTTTAACCCTTCGCCTACGATCATAAAGGTAGTTTTTGAATAGCTTAAATAGTGCTTACTGTATTACGATTTTTAGTTTATTTTGCAAAATTTTAAAAGAAAGTAAGCTTTAAGGTTTTTATAATGAAGTCAAATATTTGCATGTAGTATTCAATTGGAACAATGTTGAGGCTAAGAGGCAAAAACGATTGTTTCAAAGGGACAACACTCGCTACGCTCTCGAGTCGAGTGCATGCAAATTGATGCCACTCGACCATCACGACAAAGTCAAGTGTTCTGTGAAGTGAGCACTGAGGTCCAATTTTTATAGCAACCGGGGCAATGGTCAGACGATAAAATTAAACTTTCATTTGGAATCAAATTCGCAATGCTTTATGAAAAACGGACGAGAGATCCACTTTATTACTCATCTCGGTATATTCACGTCGGATAATTGTGAGTGGTGTGAAGAGTAAATTCTGGACAGCATTTTCATCATTACCAAGGCTACCTTTCGGCAAGAGATAAGATGCGGGTACTTTAAATCACCGATTGTTCAAACTTAAATTTAGAGGTGTTGAAACATCCGCCATACATCGCAGTTTCAAATGAAAAACACGGACACGCCTTAGAATCTGTAATAATAATAGCTGTAAGCTAGTTTTAAACTACACTTATAGTTTTTATATGCATGTATTAGGACATTTCCAAAACGCTTAGAATTAAATAATCAGGAGAATAACAGGATTATGTAAACGAACAATATCTGTACTCTCTTATCCCAATTATGATCGTGTAAGGTATGCCATAATGGTTCAGTTTATAAGCACGTGTTGAAGGCCAAGGTCAGACGAGTGCTTCAATGAAAATATCATAGATTCTCTGAACATAATGCTGGGTAAAGACAATAACACGAGTCATCTAGTAGTGACTCGATGTCTGGAATTGTGCCCGGTGTATGGCAATAGGCTCACCATTTCATGAGATTTAAACGTAACTGGTGAAACGTGGGAGTGTACCTACTACACTTCTCTGCCTATCCCTTCGGGGATTACAGGCGTGATGTTACGTTGATAATGATGACTACATCAAAATCTTATATTTCCTAACAAAAATCAATCCACCGCCAATATTACCTGTTAATACTAATTTATTATTCGTTAAAATTAATTTCCGTCGCTAACAACAATGTATGCTTACACCACATACACGTACCTTTAGTATTGTATAAAAACAACAAATATATTCTCCTTGTTTTTTAACACGTTCTTTTTCCAAATAAAAATTCGCTCAAGTTCGCTAATTGTCTGGTTCGTCTGTTTTCTCAAGTGTGTACTTAACTTAAAACAACGTTCTTATTCCCAGTGAGGAGACAGCTGGAAAGGTCAAATAGCCACCGTTCCTTAAATAGTTAATAGAAATAATATACGTTTCTTGTTTAATCTAAGATGAAAATTAATTATAACGAATTCTTTTTTTATAAAAACAGACGTTCGATCTATTTCATTAAAATATCCATTTTATAAAGATATGTGTACTTTATCTTTATCTTATTACTGGTTCTTTTCGTTATTATTTTGTTTGAAATACGATCGTTTTTAATTCTAAAATGTTACACCTACACCCATGATCAAAACGCCACCATCATCAACCCTTTTATTTATCCATTGTTGAACACATGGGTCACCCCTAAGAATTATAAGGAATTCATCAAAATGCCGCTCTAAAATATTTCATTTTATCAAAGATATCCTTTCGACTGAAGCAAACCATCAAGTCTCAACTGACCGCTGTCGTATATAAACATCTGCAACCAACGTCAAATAGGACAGTTGGAATACGATTGTTAGTGACAGTTACTTCAATCAGTTACTTGTTAATGGGTCGTTAAAATTAATTGGAACCAGGACTCCAGGTATCGGACTGTTGATAACATTTAATTAATACATAATCAGCTCATTCAATGCTAGTACCTGCACCTGACAGAGATAGACGCCCCTAGTGTACAGAACATACTCATAACTACACCGTTCAGAGCGAAACACATTGTAATAGTAACAATTGTCAGGGTAGAAATAGGTGTAGCGATGGTATTAACTTGAGCAAATTGTACCACATTGTAGGAACTTATGTGCTCGAATCACTACCTTATAGCACGTATCTTTGAATGTATAAATTTAACAATATATCTCTCGTTATCAATTGCAAACGTTACATCCAACTGTTTAAAAATTATCTTCTAATTTTTAAAATTTTATCGTCGTAGGCAAAAAGCGCCGTGTGTCAAATATCTCTATCTGACGTGTTCCTCCCTTCTTCATTGTCTTCTTACATGCAAACCGCTGTTGGACACTTTTAACAGTGTACTCTATGAATAATTTGATGAATGTACTTGCGCTTATCACACAAATATTTGTCCTGAGTGTGAATCAAACTTCAGCTAATCAGGTTCACTAACAACTGAACTAAGGAGCTAATCTATGTAACTATGCAGTTTTTACATAATTGTAAAATACATAACGACGTGTAAAATGTGAGATGACCTTCTATCTGAGATTTTCTCTTACTACTATGACATGGATTTCTTCAAGAAAAGCGCAAAGTGAGCTCTGCTTCAAAGGCGGTAAAAATTTCCCACTCGTTGGGTGTTGCAAACATACAGATAACATTTCATCAAGTGACTTCTCTGGGGACTAATTATAAAAAAATCGTAACATCATAATCCTACTTTTATTTTTAACACATCACTTTACCATACAAATTTTAAGTATACATGACACTGTGGTGCGCTATGACAACGAAACGCCATCAGCATTATGGTGTAATGAGCCAACGTGGACATTGCCATTATATTAAAAGCGGGTTTTCATAATAACTTAATTGTTTTCACTCTCAAAATGGGTAAAATTCGTACATCATCAACCTTTTTATCGTTCCTCTGTTGGACAATGATCTCCTCTCAGAATGAGTAGCATTAAGACCATAGTATACCACGTTGGCCAATTGTGAATTGGTAAACGTTAGTGGTTAGTTTTAATAGACGTGTAAAGCACACTATAGTGTTATCGGTAATTATTAAATACAATTCAAAGTCGCGAAAATGTTCACTAAAATATTCTCGAATTCGAGTGAAAGCTAAAACTAATTCGTATTAACATCATTTGACGAGTTTTATTGCTCATCAAGTCCAAGGTATTAAATGTTAGATATTAAATTATTGCTAGCATTCGCAAAACCTTACGCTGAGCTAATTAAACTGATTTACAAGAGGCCGTTGGCAACGTCAAGAACCTTTCAAAGGTTGCAGTGTTCGAGACCATAATTACAGTAAGCATCGAATTTCTTAGGTCAATTAAATCTTTACACGTCGGCATATCTTTGATGTGAAGCTCGTGATAATATAATATTTATTTTAGTAACTTTGTATATTTGACCAATAACTGTGAAAGTCAATACCAATAAGTTTATTTTTAAAATGTTATTGTCAATATTTTAACATACCAGGTGCCCTCGTGGTTAATTAAATTTTGTTTGTTTATTTTAAAATTAGAATAACTTTACTTATTTTATAGGTGTTAAGTTTAGAAATAGAACAGCTTCCTAAGTACCATTCAAGTATGGCAATATTTTTGGAAAATTATAACTGCGTGGATTTGGTAGTTACCTAAAAGTCTTATCACCATTCAAGTGGACCGGTAGAAAATTTTATATGGCGTTTCGTCAGCCTTTGCTAATAGACAATGTAGGATTAAAAAATAGAGCGTCAAATAGTAACTTACAGCGGACTGAACGATTAAATGAAAGACTGATCATACAAAATTGATTCAAATACACCGAAAACTACAATAGCTTCACACAGCTCATGAATTTTAACGAGAATTCATTAAAATCCGATATTAGATAGTTTACTAATAAATTTAAATGAAAATGAATCTTAGCGCGAATTCTTAAAGAAAAAATTTTGAATTAAAAAATATTTGTTCTCCATATATATAGCCTTATTTATGCAACAATATATTTATATTAATTTACATTGATTAGTTTATTTTGTCGTGGAAAACAATATATCTCACCTCCAACGAACTGCATGATGTAGATAAACGGATCAAGTATAATTTACGGCCATGCATTCCGGTTCTTGGGATATAGGAGGTAGTCTTCATGGACTATGTAATCTTTACGTTACATATTTCTTTATAAGTAATGCCCATGTTATATTTTGCTTACATGTAAGTAGACATGAAGAAAGACCTTTGTATACCTTTTGAAGAATATGGAATGCACGAAGAAGAATGCGATTTGAAATAGTTAAAGTTTATACTGAGAAAGAGTGCAGAAGGGTAAAATGTGTAATATATTTCGCGTCTCGCTTTTGGTAATGGCGATATTGTTGGCATGGTCTATAGAAGTTGAAAATATATTGAGAATACGAGAAAACGCTTGTTAGTCGACTTATTATCGATGGCGGTTATCACATATCGATTCTATTTTGATAACGATATCATAGTATTTCTATGCTTCGCACGGCACGTTTAGCAATCCATTCCAATCGGTATCGTCGGATAATGACTCAACAGTCCTACTAGCACGGGTGCAGAACGAATTGATGCAAAACACTGCAGTAAATAATTACCTTGCTTTTACGCTTTTCTGTATGACATTCCTATGCCCAGATGAAGTCGACTGTGGAATGTTTTTAACTATTTGATTTCAATACGAAACCAAGTGTTAAAATACTCTGTTTTTATAATGTCTAGGTTGACGTGTAGAAAAAGCCAATTGGCATTGAGTCCGCCCTTCGTAAATAATAGTAAAGTATAAATAAAATAAATATAAAAGTTGTGACGGAGTTTACATATTATTAAAAAGACTACAATAAACTGCCGTTAAATTTAAGGTCTCAGGTTGGCGAGAATAAAATTTTAGACTGCTTCCTACACTTTTACCTACGGTATTCCAACTTGTAACTATCTACTGAAGGTGTGAACTTCTGTAAAGTTTCTATTGTAACATGAAG
The DNA here is from genome assembly GCA_018244795.1 of Parelbella ahira ahira. NCBI lineage: Eukaryota > Metazoa > Arthropoda > Insecta > Lepidoptera > Hesperiidae > Parelbella > Parelbella ahira. The sequence goes on from DWME01004287.1 coordinate 14,092, forward strand.
CGTTCAGATCTCAAACACTTGGCGCTGGCAACACTGCGTATACTAATACTTGCAAGCAACTGTATTTACAGGCACCTAATTAGCTACAACCCGTCCAGGTTTACAAAAGCACTTCTACATATGCTTTTAAGTACCTTTGCTCACAGTATTGACCAGATTCGAATAGTGTTGTGCTACACCGAGTCAGACATCTGCTAAAACATAAAGTGCTCAATTTAGACTTTCGACTTTTCTGAAACATATATACAGTTCTTACACTGTAGTTATCAACACAAGATACAAGATATAGCTATGTACATAAAGAAATTTACTGTCACAATTATGTAACCTCAAAAAATAACGAAAAAGGAACAAATATGTCACATAATATGAAAAGTTGTTTTCTCCGTGACTGTACTTACTGTAGGCAAAAATTCACTGACTAAAACTGAAAACTCGTAACTGTACTGGCGTGTACATTGTACTCGTACGTTTCGAAATCTTAAACACACGTGATCTTAAGCATTTGGCTCCGATACTCGACTTTGTATTGCCGAGCCCACATTTTCGTTTACATTTGTTTCGAAACAAGTCTCGTTCATTTCCGTAATTCCACTTAATCAGCTCTGCGCCAGAACATTTGTTGGACTTATTTTCTATCATTGAAAGATACTCTGAAGCTTAGGAAACGTGTTGTTCTAATTAAAAATCTTTGCTTGTCTGTGATATTGAACCTGAAAGATTGAAAAAGTCGTAAAACTTTGCATTTATTAAATTGGCTTCATTCGTAACTATTGTCCTGTGTTATTAAAATCACCATCATCATTTAAAAAATCATCAGCTGCTTAAAAGTTATTATATAAATATTGAGATTTAATTATGTTCTTGAAATGGATTCAGTACGATATTGAAATATCCATAGACGCAACCTATTTTTTATCAGAATTTTTCCTGTATGTAAAACTGTTTTATAAAATAACAAAACATTCCGCTTGCCATTTTTTGTTTGAATACATACAAAAAATGCTGGAGGCTCACCCGTACAGTACTTGACAAAAGTGCTTATCTACTGTCGCAGTTTTCAAGTGAACATATGACGGGATAAAAGTTTAAAATTTTTTCTACCTTTATTATCTTTATATCATCATACCATGTCCTCTACGGGGGAGGCAGAGAGCACAGAGTGCCAAATAGATTTTAGGATAGATATCTTTACTGGTCTGACGTGCTTCTTTTACATTCACCATTCTCATAGCTTTCTATCTTATAATTCATAAATTGTACCTGTCTTTACCGGTAACGGAAATAGTTTAAATGTTGGTCTTTGAGGACAATAAAAAATTAATTTACCCGCATAATTAGAACTTGACTCTCTGGGGACGAAAGGGTTTTCCGGGAACGTCAATTAAATTGAATTTGTAATTATTGTCCGTTCTTGAAAAAAAAATCTTAGCACTTTTATTTTCTGAAAAACCTATCATTTTGCTCCATCACATATTATGTATATATAATTATGTATTCATATAATCTAAAACAGGTCAAAACATATTTTAGAAATAAAGTAATTACCTATCACATAGATGTAAACTTTACTTTTAAGAAACAATGAATTCATAAAAGTATATAATCATATATATGCGATGAGCTGAAGATCGACCTCAGTGGCGTGCCATTGGTGAGGCCCTTCTCCAGCAGTGGACGGTTGTAGGCTGATAATGATGATGATGATATAATCATATATCAAATATTGCAACAATAGTTAAACATAAAAAAATGATGTGACATTTGTTGTTAACAGCAATCAACAACACAAATTGGCAACAATACAATTTTAAGGAATGGAGAGAAAGGCTCTAGAAACACGATACGAATCAAGTATAGCTGTTGCGGTTGCAATCTTGCTGTATCAAGACACAAGACACGAACACCCGCAGGCCAAACATCTGAAAGTGTTCCAGAACTGAACAGATGTTCTCGTATACATGGTGTGAGGCAACTTTGTTTCATTAAAGCGTTTACAATTTAACAAACGTCAGGAAGCGAACAATGAAACCAAAATACTGGTAAGAAAGCAATAAAGAAATAAATACTGCTTTTTAAATAACAAATAAAACACCCAAATAAAAAAAAAAATGGGAAAAATGAATAAATAAATAAACGAAATTAAAAACAACGCAACAAAAACATTACAAAAAACTACAGAACAACACCGTCGCGAAACAGATACAATCAATACAAATTATTGTACAATTAATAGAATGGCAATTGTACATTCAACAGAATTATGTACAAATATTTATTGATCAATTTCTATTATTAAATTCAATGTTTCAATAAATGTAGCAGTAACTTGTTTTGTTGCAGTAAGTGTTCCAAGAAATTATAACTTTATGTACCAGAAGAATTTAAAATATCGCAAAATTTCGAAATACGGCAGGTATGCATAATGTATACACACTAGTACAATCCTGAAATATCGAAGTTAAGGATATGATAAGAGTGTTATGGGATACCAAGAC
>DWME01004288.1:0-16588 GCA_018244795.1 Parelbella ahira ahira
ATAAAACGTGTCCCTGCATTCGTCCCGAGAGCCACTTGCGGGAGGCTGCCATGGATCAAGGACTATACCACCATACTGCTCCTCGTATTGTACCACCTGTAAAATATAGTAAGTGATTTTAAAAGCATGTAATAATGTTCATTCGTAAATTATTATAATATTAATACTGGTGTTATCAATTCTTTAATTTTTAAATATTTAAAATCCCAGTATGTACACCAAAAATTCGCAATAACTGTCTGATATTACAAGGCTGCCAGTATGAAAAAAGATATATTACCATTGACAATCATTAATTAGTCTTCATTAAATTTGAATAACTACATACCTCTTGCAACTCTTGATGAGTCATGTACTTGTACTCATTATTTCCAAAACACTTTTTAGAGTACAGTCCACACAAGTAATCTGGTATTCCCTTGGCAAGCCACAGGTCTGACCAGTTCTGCATAGTGATGAAACACCCAAAGAACTGCTCAGCCACTGCTTGGGCCATCGCTTTACGGCTTATGAAGGTTTGGTCGATGATGGCGATCGAGTGGAGCAGGTGAGTGCTCATGATGGACATTGTTGTGTATGCAGTGGCGTCATCTTCAGTCTGGAAATGAAATAAATACTTGAATTTTTATCTTTCAACTGATAATTCCTGTTTGACCGTAGTTTAGCTATTGCAAATCTATTTGGATTTAACACAATAGGAATATAGTAGCAATGGAAAACCCATTTGGTTATTTTTAAATTTTCATGTTTCATTAATATATACTATGTTAAGGAAGATCATCTAGTTGACAATTGAAATTGACATAATTATATACTACCTGCTCCAAATTAGCAGTTAAATCTAACTACTGTTTTTTGTGCTACCGGTATCTGATCACTGTTACTCTATACATAACAGTAATGAGTGGCAAACTTGAAGCCAAAGAGCTGCATTGCTCATATTGTAAATATGTATTTTAAAATATTTTTTTAAATTTTGAGTAACTTTCATATCTATACTATACAGATTACAAATAATAATCACAATATTTTAAAATTTAACTGGTTATTTTATTGAATAACTGCAATACCAACCTCATCTACAAACACCTGCTTGTAACAGGGATATGGATACCTTGTTGATAATGTTTCTTCATAGAACTCAAAAGCTTCATGTAGATATCTTACAGTATTCTTTAGAATCTGTGTCAAGTTAGGCAGACAGTAGTGTGTCACTTCGTTCATGTGTGGATCTACATAAGCCTCGAATGGCCTGAAATTGATCCAAATTTCCATTGACAAATGACCATATGCCCACGAACAATCTTTAAGGGGTGTAATATATTAATATTTTGGCACTTAGTGCTTTCTGCTTATCTCATAATGGACCACGGATAATAGTAAAATAACAATAACAAAAAGACAATGGATGTAATCTAATAGAAGACTTACCCTATAGCCAGAGCAATATTAGGTGCACATGCTGGTGTGTTCACAACATAGTGAAATGTTTTGCGTCTATGATCTGGTGTGTATACAACATCTAACAATTCACCACATGACACAGCCGTCAGACATTCGTCCACAGTGAACTCCAATTTCCATGTGCAAGGTTCAGCAAAACTGTCCACACAGGGAAACCACAAGCGAGCTGAGTGTCCATATGTGAACATGTGTGCAGATTTCTGGAATATAAAATATTGAATAAAATTAAATAAATAGTACAGTACTTACACATACATTTTCAAGACAGAAAATTTAAAAAGCTACTAATAAATTCTACGTATTTTTTAAAACTGTTATAGTTCATGTTATTTTATGACAAACACATGAAGTAACAGGGCGCGATGGCGCCCAATTGGAGAGGCCTATGCCCAACAGTGGACTGAGATAGGCTGATGACGATGACACTAAGTAGTACTCATGTGCACAACAATAGTAATATACATATACTTGTGTATGACAGATGTAAGATTCTTGCTCAGTCGTTGATTTTAACAACTACACAATATATATTATTAATAATACAGATCACTAATGTTTTAATTTAATGAAGAAAACCACAGACAATAATAAAGAAAATAATTTTAAAATTTTAGATTTAAATATACGTGAATATTGACTTGTCATATTCATACAGAAGGAAAGGAGAAAAATTATTATAGCAAACCTCAATTAAGGTTCCATCACCCTCAGGGACGACAAAGTGCATGCCTCCTTGTGGTGATTCCAAGGAGAATTCAATTCCAATCCTTAGCCCTCTGCCCTCACCAACCAAGTGTGCTGCATCGTCTGGCACTTGGAGATGCAACTCACCAGAGTTATTATCTGGATCCACCTTGCGGGCAGCTGATAGATGGTACTGGGAAAAGTCTTCCAATGATCTCCTGTGTATTATACAAATATTTCTGTGTTGAAATATAATTTGTTAATGCTAATTTACAACATTAAATATTATCATAATATGAAATATAATCGTACTACAAGATATCAATGGCACTACATTGATAACATCAATAAATGTAGAGGAACATCAACGCTTTAAATCTTGGAGGCTTGGAATGTAGACCTATGCAGTGAGTAGATTATTCTTAGGCATTTTGCTTTAATAATGTTTATATTGATGTTTATTGGGTTTTTGTTTTAGTGTGCCTGTAGCAAAAATATGGTTTTATATAATTTTAAATAATCATGTGGTCTATTTAATTATTAGTGATATTATTCATATAAAAACACTACCCATATTGAATACTAATTCAATGTTGTAACTCAAATATATGTTACAAGGCACAAAGTTTTACACATTCTTAGTTCAATACTTATAATTTGTGAATTTTTTATTAAATAATCAACATAAGGATTATATTAAATCTTCTTCGATTTTCCTTGCACACTTGCAGAAAGTTTGCTAAACAAGCAAAAAATTGACACATGCAAAAAGAATTTAAATTAACAGAAATTAGCAATGAACTTACGTGTGTGGTTCCTTCTGACATATATCCAGAAATGGGTCACAGTACTGAAAGTTCGCTTCATATTGGTCATTAAGACACACCCGGTATATCCGACACTGCTTAGCATTCAGTCGGATGTGCCTCAAGTTATCTTTCAATGGAACAATAGTCAATTCCACGAAACCCTACAAAATAAAGAAGTTTTCAGCAATTATAGTTTCTACTGACACACTTAATCTGACTGATTGATTTAAAATTATATGTATAAAAAACATATAATTTTCGACTGCAGGTAATCATAAACAAACCTACAATGGGATATTTTGATTATACTTACAATAATACTTCTTCTTTCGAAGCTAATCCCTGTCAAACTTAATATTTGATGAGCTGTAATAATAGGAAAAATAAGTAGTTATAAGACAATATCAAATCACTCTGATTAGGTTGTTTATCAAATAAAATACTTATAATTTGAACGGGCGGCTATTATCCCCTGTCCTTTCCTTCTTCATGATTTTACTTGACAATACCACAATATTATGATATTAACTCATGCTGATATTTCATGAGTAATTTTATATTATAAGCTCGAAATTATTTAGTAAGCATTTAGCATTCCTTGTTTTGACAGTTCATTATTTTTAATCTTGATTTTTGACCTGTGGCAGTAGAAGAGTCAAAAATGTGACACACCGCCTGATGCACAGATAAAACGTAACGAATTGGTATTTCTACACATCAGTAATTATTATTCATAAGTTCATTATGTAATGCTCATTGTCCATAAGTTTCCATTTAACAAAAATTATAGTGTAAAGTACAGTTAATCTATGATATATAAAATAGTTCATTACTGTATAAAGAACTAATACCTAATGTAAATACCGAACAGAAAGCACATTACATTTTATGAAGTGTTAAGTTTAGGCACCTAAATAACTTTACTGAAATTAGTGGTAACTACTTGTAAGTCAACTAAGATCATATTTTGTGTCCGAATTCTTGTATTTAGTTAGTAGTTCTTTAAAGCTATAGCCTAAATAATATTGTATGTGATTTGTTGAACTTTAGCTGACAGTAATTAATATGACATTGATCCAAAGTTTCAAACGATAATACACATTGTTATTTATAATTAATTGAGTATGGTATAAGTATGGAATTGAAAAGTAATGTTAAGTCATATTCAAACAAGATTAAATTAAAACATAACTAGTGTCAAATCAACTTTTACTCTCCACTTCATAGTATTGGAATGTCAAGATCTTTCTCTATGACCCAGTGACCCATACTCTTTGGTTTGATTATTTTTTGTTGATTCTGTGCTGTTACGGTATGTCAAAATAACGACTAGGAAGAGAAAAGCAGATTGCGATTAAAATTTATTTCTCTATAATAACTGTGCCATTATACCTTCAATTTCATGTGAAACTTATTAACTTGAATGGTATAATAATACGATTTTAATGTTCCCTTTCTTCCCGTATGGTCAAAAATGGGGGACTCGCCATACTTGACTTGTTTGGTTCTGTATATATTTTCTTTTCAAATTATCGTCACTAACTCTCGAACGTCGAATGTTTGGAAATTGGATGTTGAGGAAGGACAAATTATTGACGGTACCACATCGTCACAGGTCAGTTATATTGCTGTTATTTACTTTTATGTGACGAAGTAAATACTGTGTTAAGAGCATATTTTGGTTGATTTCTAGTGCTTTCTGATACTTGCGAATATTCTGAAGTTGTTCGCCTTGAGCACAACGACATGTAGTTAATGTTAGCATACAGGCCCATATTTTTTAATTATTTAATCCACGTAATACACTTATTAATGGTTGGAGATTTGTATTATTGGGCTATCTTTAGTTTTGGAAGCAAAACCTATACACAGAACTAACACATGTATGCTTTCCCAATTTACAATAATGTAATAACCAGCAGTAGTAGTGAGTATTTACATGCTGTACCTTGTCAGTCTTGTTTTAATATTGTAACATTATATTAACAGGTTACACAAACCTAAAGTTTATAATGTATTTTAGGATGATACAGACAAATCTAAAATCAGTGAAGAAGACTCTGTATTTAATATAATATCATCAACAGTGTATTATGGCAACACCTGGACTAAGCATGGTTTTGATATGTTCTGCACGGATTGCCAAATGTATGATCAGCAAAGGTAATGAACAGCACCAATAGTTTATATATATTAATCTGCTTATGACTCCTGAAAAGCTGTGAGGTATTCAGTCATAGAATCATTGTCTTTCCTTGTAATTAATGTACTTGTAAAATGTTTTTATTTTAATAGTTTATGATATAAGGTAGTGTCACACGAACCGTGGTGTTTTATTTGCTTCTTATTTTAGTTATTGTTTATATAAACACAATTTTGCATATTTAGGCAAATTTTGTCATATGTGTGTTCCTACTACTGTCTGCACAATGTTGAACAAAAGTATTCAATATTCATTCTGATGTACATTTGCATCAAACAATTTTCTTGTTTTCCTTAACATTTCTGCTTGGTTGGGGTCATGTGGAAATGAAAAATCTTATTTTCCTCCTTCTATTGAGTAGTGTGTTTCTGAAATTACCCTCAGATAGATCTTTGGTTGAATTTAAATTTATATATATCACTCATTGGTCCTGACTGTAATGTTACAAACATGCCAATACATTAATGTAACATAGTCCATGACCGGGACCTTGATTCTTACAACAAGGACAAAATATTCAAATTTCATATTGTGATCATACATATGGAGATAGAATAAAGTATATTTTTTAATACATAATTCATACAATATGTATAAATTTTTTGGACTGTCTCATTGGTCACATGGTTGCAAGCACAACTGCCAATGGGAAGATCCTTGGTTCAAACCCCTGGTTGAGTACTATTGGATTTTTCTAATTTAGGACCTCTAGTAGGACTTGGAGTTTGGATCTGTACCTGGTGTAGTAGTAGTACCTGTAGCTTACCACCTATTCCATGGGATGTAAACGTAACTGGTGAAGAGTGGAAATGTAAACACCCCTCTGCCTACTCCTTCGGGGATTACAGGCACGATGTTACATAATTATATATGTTTTAAATACAATAATATACTGTTTTCAGTATATTCACTTTATGTAATAGTTCTGTTAAATACTTTCATATGATATAGATAAAGATTATAATCTGATCTCTTTTGTTTGTACTTATAATCTGGTTTCAAAGAACCTTATCAATACTTAGGTTTGTGGTATTAATTTGTTGTAAATAATGTTGAATTGACTGACTCTTTGGCCATATGATTGGTAGCACAACTACTGATTCTCATCAGAGATTTGGGGAATCTTCTTTGGATATTATATGTATGATATTACATACTTTGAATACAATACATTGCTATCTTTACAATTGTGTAAACTTAATTCTAATAGGTTCATAGTGTTCATACATTTATCCATATGGATCAATAATAACCATACATGTTGTCATGGATATGGCAAAAATTTAATCTTAATTAGTAAAGAAAATAATGGAATTATTTTGATTTTACCATTAAACAAATTATTTATAATTGATCCAAAAGTATCATCCTACCCCACTACCTTTCAAATTTAATAATACTGAAAAAAATCAGTTATGATTATGACAAACTAACAAAAATAAAATTAGAGTATAAAGTGATAATTTTATTATTGAGCATTTAATGACAATTTTATATTCTCCAAGAAAGGTGGCTCACAGTGATACACTACATTACAGTTTTGAACTTCAAAAATGCCAGGGTTCATAAGCATTGTATAGCCATTTAGTTCTGTCACTTTACATGTGTGCTTATTCCACTTAACTTTTAATGTACATAAAATGTAGTGATGCATGCATTGCTTAGTATGATTTATTTAAAACATTATTCTATGTGGACTCCTGCTATTCACTGCTTGAAGATATTATGGTACCAGATATTCACATATATATATATAAATGTTTTAGGTCAGGCACTGATAATGGAGATGAAGGTACACAAGCAGAGGCTAATGGTGGGGATGCTGAGGATGAGTTCCTGGACTGTGGTAAAGCCGTCAATTTCACATATTATGACAATCTTGTAGGAGTTGCAAGACGTCACAGACATCCAAATGTACCAGAGCCTCAGGTATTCATTTTTCATTGAAATTTTGAAATAAGTGTACATCCATATGTACTGGTCATTGTTGCTTAAAAAACTATGTATAACTACATAAGTGCTGAATGTGTAATCAGCTTGAGAAAATAGTTCTGACTTTATAACCTATTGTCATAACATCCATATCAATAATATTACATAATTATTATGCTTTTCACAGGTAGCCTTAATATTTCCCAAAAAGAGATCATACAAGAACGGTGTGACAGACGTAGACATAAATGCTTTAGAAAAACGGTTGAAAAAGGCCAAAAGAGAAAAACCAAAGTCTGTACAACTTTATAACCAGATTGGTAACTTCTGGAGAATTAAGGGTGACACTCGCCAGTCGATAGAGTGCTTCCGGCGAGCTCTCGCAGTGTCTCCTTATAATGCAGATGTGAGTTATTTATATGAGTTATCTACACAAATCAGCACTGTTATTCCAATATTATAAATCTGATCAATTGTTATCTCCATGTTAGTACACTTTGTGCAAAATGTTTTTCATTTATATTACATTTATTTATATGGTACTATTATACACCAACAAGCAATGTTTATAACTTCTTTCACATAATATATTTACTTGATTTTTTTTGTATTTATTTAAAAGTCTGTTGTATACACTAGTAATTTGTGAAGATAGTGCTTTGATATTTTGAAGATACTATAAAAACTATTACTAATATACAATCAGAATGACCCATCGACTCGTCAGTCTAACCTGTGGTTTCGGCTGTATAAACCCATGAATTGGTCTTACTACTTGAATCGTTGTCTTGTCTACTCCATGAAATTATAATAAAAGACAATAAAAGTGTCTTAGTGTATACGCAAAATGGCTGGCAGCGGATGAATACGTAAAGCTGAAGATTGAGCTCAGTGGCGTGCTATTAGAGAGTTCTATGTTCAGCACTGGACAGGGGTAGACTGATGATCACGATGAAAAGTGTCTTTAGCTCTGTCACTGTATAATTTGAAATTTTTATCAATGTCTAAAAATATGTAATTAATTATGTCCTTCGAATCAATTTGTGTAAATTCTTGCGTTCGATACATGGAAACTATGCGAAATTTATTAATTATCTATCCCTAGTAAAATGTTAAAAAGGTCCATCGACGCCTCATCTCTCATCAATACTTTACACAAAACAGACCCACGTTACAATTGCATACTGATTATAGCCAAATATGATGGACTTTTGTCAGTTTTAGAACCTTTATGTGTCCATATTCAATATATGTCAATAAAAATATTTTTATTTGTGTTTGTATTTGTATTTCCAGGTACTACTAAACCTCGCCCGGGTACTGTTCACACTACAGTATTTAGACGACGCGATCTATCTGACGCGTCGCTCGCTGGAGGTGCAGCCGCCGGACCGCAGCGCGTGGCAGCAGTACTTCACCCTGGGCGAGATCTTTAAAGCGTACGGACATTATCAGGTGACTGTTCATACATACTTTGTCCAATCCGTTTATTCTTTAAGGCCAATCAAGATGTCTATACAAGTCATACACAATATTAGATATTGTCAGTTGTAAACCCACAATTACAATTGAGTACGGTATTAGTGTTGTCTGCGGTCAGAGCTAAACTTAATACGAGTTAAATTAATTATATTACGTTTTTATTAAAATAAAAATTTTATACAATAATGCAATTAAAATCATTTTTATAATGATTTAGTCGCTGAATGTCGTTAATTTTAAATATAATTTATGATGATATTACGATATGGACAATAATACATTCGTCATTAATTTAAAATTATAATTAATGTTATTAATTATAAATAATGTATAAATTTAGTCACGCTCCAACTCCATGAATCATTAAATAATTGCATTGGAATAATTAGTGTTTATTACGTAAAGTATACATGTATGCACTTCTCAACTAAAAAGCCGAAATATGTGAGAAACATACATATATTCTTCTATGACATAATCCATTTAAAACGTCAAAATTTATTACTCGCAGGAAGCGGCCGTGCACCTACGGCACGCTCTCGACCTGCGGCCCGACTTCGAGCCCGCGATGGCCGCCCTCAAGGACATAGAGAACATACCTGAGGCCTCCGTGCACGCTTACACGGTTCTTATCATAGTTTGTTTGGTAAGTGCGCTATATCTGTATTTTTTTTATATTTTCAATGAAATATACTCACCGCCAATTGTTTTTATCATTGTAAAGTATTTTTCTCATTTACTTGATGTGCATTGAAAGTGTTAGCAAATTTGTAAATAAGTATTTGGGTATCAAAGTTATTCACGCCTGTAATAGGCCTGCACACCTGCCTGTTAACTATATGTAAAAAACTACTTATAATGTATTCAGTTTGCTGTTGGCGTGTTAATAAATAAATTAATAACTCCATGTTACATCTGTCTGGTGTAAGGGAACACTATGTATGTTTCCGACTATAGAATCCTTATGATAGTTCCAGGACAGCACTGTAATAGAAAAATCTGTCTAAGAAAAAATATTTTGTGTATGTAAGGAACATCATTTTTATGTGTAACTGGAAATTAAGATAATCCTGTTAGGAACTCAGGCAGCATCGGTATTCCTCGTAATACGGCACACGAGTAAACGTTTTTCAACGTATAAATTGAATATAGTAGTAGTTAATACACAAATATTGAATAATATAAAACCGTGTTAAGGTAATGGGAGTGCTCCTGGTGATACTGTCGACGGTGGACAGCGGCGGCGACGCGGACGAGCACAAGACGCACCGGCACTTCAACCGCGCGATGGCGATGCGCTCGCTGCGCGGCGTCGCGCTGCCCGCCGCGCGCGGCCGCAAGAAACCCGCCGCCTACACGTAGGAACGCGAGTGAGTCTTTACGTTGTCATCTCTCTTGGCCACCGATACCCTGTTGTACACTTGTTAGCCGCTATGGCGGTTCGTCGGACCGAAGTTTTCCTTACTTTTTACTCTTACTTAGATGGACTGGATGTAATATGTAACATCATATATTTTGTGTTTCATAGGCCATACTGAGGTACTGTTCAAAAAAGTCAATTAAAACCGCTTGATAAGTATTTTTTTTAAAATAATGAATATATTACATTATTATTTGTTTATTGAAGTTCCTAAAACAAATTAATGCTTGGACTTGTAAGCTTGTACTCGTTTGTGTGTTAAATGAAAGTCAATGCAAGGAATATTTTTTCCTATATTGTAAGTAAGGCAATAATCAAACATTTTCAAAATTGAGGCACCGTAAATATTCTTTAGGAAGGAAAATATTTGTAAATTCTTTTGGTTTCTCTCTTTATGATAAAAATTATTTTTATAAAAACAGCTTGTATTTTTATATTACAGAATAATAAACAATACAATTAGTATCGATTGTACAAATTAAACATCAGCACTGACAGGTTGAATGATAATTTCCTTAATTAAAAATAGAATAATTATTGATTTGACCTCCCTACAAGTTGCAAAGTACCTACTCATAGCTACATTCATACTTAATTTTTGAAATTTTAACCTGCTTTAGATGTATATCCAACTTTTTTTTGGTTTTTTCTGTTAATCTAAACATAATAAACATTTAGAAAACGCCTATCTAAGAGAGATGGTAAACTGAGACTCGAAACAAAACTAAAACATTTTATTGCTGGCTATACGCAAATTTACAATAACAACTGAAGGCTAAAATGTTTTTAAAGTGTTATATCGCTGCCAATACCCGTGTGCGACACCTACATATAATACATACATCATGTTAGTACTGTTCCATTAAAAGTACACTGAAACTTTAATTATAAACACTCCTCTAAGGTAACAGGACTCAAAATTATATGTACATAATTTTTTTTTTTTTCAAATTAAATTATTTTGTTACAACTCATAAATTATAGATAGGTTAGTGATCATTTTGGCAGCTATTGACCATTACTCTAGATACTTGATGCTAAACATGTATGTACATAATTCGACGTGAAGACCCTACATTTTGTAAAAACATAGATACGTGAACTGAGAACTATATTAATTTGAACAAATTATTTGCAAATACGTAAAAGTTTCACCATCGTATTGAATAAACCCGATGCGAACGTTATGCTGACATATATGGAGTATTTAAAAAATCTACACATTCTTGTGTATGTTCATTTTACACTTGAAATGTTTAAATAAATAAACAAAATTTATCTTATAACACCGTATACAATTTTTTTGCGATTTTGTATAGAACTTCGCCTTAATCGATTTCGATTGGGTAGCTTGGATTTATTCTTGTTCTGTAACATTTGTAATTCAAATGAAAAAGTTAAGCGTGTTTTTGCGTCAGTTGGTTGAAATTATTCACAACGTCACTCGATTGCGAAATGCTGCGAGATGGAGTACTGACTCACCTTACTAAGAAAACTTTTAGGTACCTATGTTTACGATATATCTTTTGAAAGATGTGGATCTAAGTTGCGGGAATTTCAAACGGTTTTGTCGTATTCATTGATAATTCGTTTAAAACAAAATGAGTTATTAATTTGTTGAAAAAGAATTGATTATCGGATTGAATCTGTACCCCTCATAAGAGTTATGTTTAATAAAAAAAAAACGACAAGTTTAATCAGACTCAATAAGCATTGTTGATTTGTTCCACCATCGAGTTACCTTAGAAATGGGGAATTAAAATATTGTGTTGTGATGACAGTGACTAATGATGATGCTACGACAAGATAGACTAATGACAGGTTGTGCTACTAATTTTCTTAATATTGTACAGTTTAATGGAACAGTACTGTCAGACAGAGGCTAAAGGCTTTATAAGTATAAATGTTCTTAATATCGAACGCGACCGCAACGGTCTTGCCATGTCTAATTTGATCTCTGCTTTGTAGTCTTCAACACCTTAAGATAGTTGTACTGAATGTCGTGTATCCTATTAGCAGTTCAGAATGTATTTCTATAAGTTTCAGGTGTAATTTGTTATATCCATTATATTATCCGGCTGTATAATAATGCCGTTTTATTTAGCAATATCGTTGTCTAGCGCACAAATGGCAACTCACAATACATACAGATGTCAGACTAATAGTTTAATGCAAGAAAACGACAATGCTGTATAAAACCAGCCTTCTTAGATACATAATAGAATTCGTCCAATACTTCAATCGTTCTTCCAGCCAAATAACAGTCGGGTAATATATTTTTTAATGTTCCAGTCTCATCTCGTTGAAATAATGCTATTGTGTAGTAAGATTATTTATTGAAATGATTTTCATAAGCAATAGTAATTTAAAATATACTATTTTGTAGTTAGTATATAATATTCTAATATCGTTTGTTCAGTCTCGAACTCTGAGTGTATTTTTTCGAAGAGATGTGTTCTCAATTATGTATCGTTTCCCGATTGAGATGTTAAGCTGCTAAATGTGGATTTGACAGGACCCCCAAGGATAGGAAGACACAAGTGAGTCGGCGCGCCCTCCTTGCAATGCAAGGAACATTGCAACCTAGTCATTCACTTAAACAAGTGCGGCCCCCCAGGGCCGGTGTGTATTTCGTATAGTAGTGCATGCAAGTAACTTGTTAAGTGTTCGTAGCGTCTAAGGATTTAAAGAAAGTTGCGTCTTAAATTCTGAGATTGGTAAAAATGTACCTGTTTTCAGTGGTTCTTTTGTTAATATTTGACTATTTATTACTTAATACATGATTGTCATAGCATCTTTCTGTTGTTTTCTTTTCTACTGCCATGTATAAGCCAGTGTAATAAACGTAGTGTCCATTAAAACTACATTAAATTACAAAATTATATGTATTTAATATAAAATGTATACACGTAACTGAAAAAGAGTAGCTGTTTTACTAAGCTTTCTTAATAATTATCTAAGCCAAGAACAATGCCGAAAATTGTATTTCGATGACTAAATGTACAATTTTTGAATTTTACAAATAGGCAATAATCGTTTCTCTTATACCTAGATAACCAAAACAATACGCGGTTTAGGATAGCGCTGTGATTGTAATAATAATATTAACGTTGAATAATCTTGTTCAGTGTTCAAATTTATTGATGTGTCTTGGAGATTTAAGCGACGTCGTGGATGCCGAGGCGGAATATGTCGTGCTGCACAAAGAAGGAGTCGCCGAGTGGTTTCAACACGAATGTTTGCATGTACGGGTGTGGAGGATCATCATCACACTGAAATGGTAAAAAGCTGAGTTATATTTTGTTGAAAGTCAAAATTTCTGCTAAACAACTGCTGGAAGTCGTCTCTGTGAAAACTTCAATAAAGTTATTATGATTGACTAGAATTTCGTCGAAATAATAAGAATGGCTAATACAATAATTGTTTGATGCTCGAAATGGCTGCAATGTGCACGCGCTGTCACTGTCTCGCGTAAATTGAATTTACATTAATTAGTTTTATTACTAACAACCCGCCTGTAATCCTTGAAGGAGTAGGCAAAGGAGTGTAGTACACTACCACGTTTCACCAGTTTCGTTTATGTCCCATGGAATAGGTGGTAGGTGGCCTATTGCCATAAACCGAGCACAGATTCAGAGTCCGAGTCACTACTAGAAATTGTAAATTAGGAAATACAATAGCACCCAACCAGGGATCTCAAAATCGGCAGTCGCGCTTGCTACCTACCACTCAACCAACGAGGCAGATAGTTTGGCAGTTATATTCATATAATAAAGATAAATATTAAAAATAGATGTCAAGATAATTAAATAATTGTTTTACATTTCACAGAAGATTTATGTCTGTATGATGATTAATATAAATTTTATAATCCTAATTCTACTAGGACATTGGGACCTTACAATCATTTATACTAGAAACATAGTGTCAAACTACCCTCTGGTATAGCACAATACAGTGAAACCATGACATGAGAATCTTAACCCAATCATCCGAGCAAGTCTTTATTCAATCTAAGGCAATTTATACAAATCATATTACTATTTCTCAAAACATAGCTAGGTATAGTATTAGCAGCCAAAGCAATCCATTCAAGCAATCTGTATTATCTTGTATATATTTTATTTCGCTTTGGAAGGAAGTATAGCATTCAATGCACCATTTACAAATACTTACAAGACAGCATTACTTTAGTACTAAACTGTAGAAAATGATTGTCTCTTAATTATGTTGCTTACTGGGTGTAACTAATCTTATGCAGTGATAAAATATGCACAAAAATAAAAATACATTTAGATTGTTATCTGACTAACCTTAGACTGAATAAAAAAATCAATATTTAAAGTATGGTATTAATAAATCAATATTAAAGTGTATATTATAATGGGATGCTTAAGAGAAAACCAAAACATAAGGAAAAGGGCCAAAATCAATTAAAACAAATCCCCTATCAATTTAATAATGTGCCTGATTGATAATTTGATAATGGCTTTCATACATATTAATCACATTTCACCTTATAGCTTGAATTCATTATATTCAAACTTATTAAGGGAATAAAGGGTCTACCTTTACACACAGATCCTTGTGAAACGGTAAAAGTTAATAACTTAAAACAACCATTTGGTTATTAGAACTGTGGTATACTACTTTCTATTGATGTGTCTGGTATGTATCACACAACTATTTTCTTAGTATCTCTAGTTCCAGAAACATACCATGCTATATATCACACCACTAGCGCATGAACATTGGGAAAAGGTGATGGCTTCCATCAGTTGGACTACTACCATAAAAGTACCCAGATACACATTGGATAAGCTACTCAAAATGCATGTCATAATAATATTCAGCACAACAGTGAATTGTGTTAACATTGAACATTGTTAAAAAGAAGTTTTTAGGCTGGGTCACTTGTGTGTAAGCAATCTTACTGCCCAGATGACTGCACAAAAATGTAATCATTCCAGTTCAGTGTTATGTTTAGTTAACAAGAAAAGCTTATTGGGGATCTCTACATTTCTTACTTGGCTTGCAGTTAAAACTACTTTTAAACATCATGAAGAGCCAGCCTGAACATATCATGTTCTACATAAAAGGAGTTGCCTATGGGCTTCAGTACAAATGTTTGAAAGTATGCATGTGGTTGATCTTCATCAGTCTGTTTCAAACAATGGGGAACAGTTAAGTTACAACTGTTGGAAGCATGTAAGGATTAAAGATATTCAGCTTGTATGGTAACAAATTTTAGTAAATCGGTTCATTTAATTTCTTAAATACAAACTTGTTATTGTTTAACAGCAAAGCTTAAAATTATAAATTGTGAGTTATTGCAGAACTCAGTGATCTTTTGATAAAATAAAAATGTTTCCTTATACTATTTTAAGATATTTTCTTTGATAATACTGACTTACAACTATGTGAAAGTTAAGTTTAATACCAATGTATCACATTGATGTTATACAACAAAAAAAATAATTTTATATTCATACCTGCAATCTGCCAAGAACATTAATTAAAACTCCTCCATCAAACATTGGTTGTGAATCAACTGATGTTATTAGTCTACCAATCTTTTGAAATGCCAGGCTCTGAAAAGACAACACATATTATGTTAAAAATGTAACACCAAACCTATAATCCCTGAAGGAGTAGGCAAAAGAATGAAATACATACTCATATTCCACCAGTTACGTTTTAAGTCCCATGAAATAGGTGGTGAGTCTATTCCTATACACAGGTAACAGATCCAGAAATTGCTACTAGAAAATTTTAGAAAATCCAACGCAGAAAAAAATCCAATTTTACCCAACCCAGGATTTAAACCCACACCTCTCAAACAACAGTCACACTACAACCACTCAACCAATGAGGTAGTCAAAAATGTATCTTACATTTATGTAAATGGTGATAAAATATAGTGATTGTCTAAGTGATGATAATGAGATTTTGTCCCCGCAACATTTAGGTCTTAGAAGTAAAGCATGTGATCCAATAGTTTGATGAGTGCATGTTTTTCCATGTTTCATTTAGATTTGGACCAATGATTAACCAAACTGTCAACATTCTCAATAGGGTTCAGTTAGAATGAATGAACACACTTCTGTAACTATCAGAGGTTTTCACATTTGAAAAAAAACTACCACTAGCTCTCACAAATTAGGTATATATTCAGCAATCAGACCAAAGTAAGAACTGGTTAATTTTTATGAATTAACAGATTGTAAGCTAAATTCCTAGTTAGTTTTTTGATGTGATACATGTTGTTCGTTAAAAGGATTTTAAAATAAATTCCTGTTTACCCTTAAACTGGCTTTTGGAAACACTATTATTTACCATAATGTTAAGGACTTTCTAATGATGAGTTAATGAATGCCAAAATGAAGTTTTTCATTATCTAAAAAAACAATACTGAAGCTGCACCTAACTTTTTTTAATAGTACAATAAATCAAATTGCAATCAATCTAGGAATAGTTTCCTCTACACCGGTGTTTCCCAACGTGGGGCCCACGCCAGTTTGATAGTTAAGGGGGGCAGTTCGAAAATAGACTCAACACCACTTTAACCCTTTCGCTCTGGGCCATTTAAATGCA
>DWME01004289.1:0-16587 GCA_018244795.1 Parelbella ahira ahira
CGATAGTACTATCGATAGTATAGGCTTTTTCGATTAAAAATATCGATCGCAGAACTATCGATAGTTTGGCAACACTAACGCCAATACCTCGCTGACAGATTAGAATTTTGAAAAGTCCACATCGATTTGACATTTCAATATTTCCAGATTAAATCCTCTCCATTTTTTTTTTTCAACTAATTAATTGTTTTATTTTTAGTATCTACTTTCTCATTTAGATCGTCATTATATCCCGCAAAATATAACCAACATCAACATCCAAAGTGAGCCTTATGCTTTTCTCTCTCATAATCTCCATTGAGTTCGGGAGTGTCGAACACATAGAAATATTATACCTATATAGAGTAAGAAAGCCAGCCTAAAATGTGTCCGTAGAACAAAAAGAGAAAGCAAATGAGGCTACCTATGTCTTTGTCTCTTTCTGCTCCCGCATGCATAGGTAGCGCTAGCGTGTGTTCATTAATTGAAAAACAAGCGGTTGTTTTGCCGCGCTTACGTCAGTAGTGAGATAGAGATAGGGTATCGCGATCGTTTCTCTCTTTCTAACCGCTGGACGTTTCCGCTTTCAGGCAGCCGTATGTCTCCCTATTCGGCACGGCTTCTTGCACTGCCTACGTTGCTATCCGTCCTCAGAATATCATAATTCCGAACATATTACGTATAACAATTATTATAAACCATTAATTGTTACTAAAACCTACAACAAACTCTTTGTAAATGTTTGATGATAACGAATTTCAGCATAATTATGTATAGAATATAATGTATGAATAAAAATTTAAGCCCAGGATCCCTGAGTAAAAGGGCAAATTCTAAACAAGTAGGCTATCACTGCGACTATTCAATTATGTATCTAATATTAGAAATCAAATATATACCTATAATTTTTGTTATTCCACATGCATGTATCATTAATATATCTTATCACAATACTTAAGGAAAATCAAAATCTATGTAAGTATAAGCAGTACAATTTCAGTCGAGCATAAGTTAAGTTAATATATTATATTGCTTTTAATTTGTATCAATACTATTTACGAATGTACGTTAGTACCTACCTATTTACGGGAATACCAATATAAAATCAATAAACAAATTTGAATAAATGGCAACATCAAAGTACGTTCAAAATGTTAAAACTTTGGTGTCTTAGTTGCAAGATGTGAAAGAAAATTTAAAAGTTCTGTATGCAATGTATACTGTCATGTTAATAATCATTACTCGTGGTGCGAGAAACATCCTATGTTTTTTCTGTAAAATCTAAATGCAAATGCATTATTTTCGTTCTGTTTGTAGTAAGGTTGTTACAATTTTTTTAGGTATTTAGTTTCTGATCTTTACCTATTCAATACAAGCAAACCCTTTCAAAAAAGCAAAATGTCAAAATATTTCGTCATATCATGAAACTGAATTGAGATTTCCTTAGAGATTTCATAACACTTAATATTCGTACTGTCTAAATAGGATTGAACAATATAGTAGTTTTGTTTGACACACAATGTGTCTATTGAGCCTAGTGTCATAATTCGGTTTATAGTGATAGTAAGAATTGTTTGAACAGTTGCAAATATTATTGTTGATCTTACGTCATTGCAAATAATTTTGGCTGTAATCCGTTTGTTTATTCACAACTGTAAACGCCGTGTTGGCAAGAGCACTTTTACTGTGACCTTGAACCTAGTGAACAGCTGGTAGGCACCGTGAGTATCCTTGGTCTATTAAAAAAAAAACTTTATCAATTCGCGTATGATTTTCAAATGAAAAAAGAGACAGTTTATTACTCTGTTTTTTTCCCGCGAAATTGCATTGACAATGAAAGTCAGATGTATAAATTGTTATCTTAAATTTAAAATTCTTGATAATATCCGTTTGATTATCTTGTGTTTTTGTTAATAAACTACCTCATCGCTATAATCAACACAAAGAATTTTACTAATCCTTGATTTAAAAGTAATGATCATTGACCTAATTTGTTTAAAAGCCATTTCCCTCCATTTAACTGTTTCTGTACATTTCACAAATATAATGTATTTTGTTTTGTGCTAATATTTCTTGGAGTCTAATAGGAATAATGTAATCAAAGTATTTGAGGTTGAGTATTGTAAAATGAATCAGAGAATGAAAGTGCCTGAATTTTCTCCATTTCAAAATACATAATGGAAATGTAATCTAGTACCATTCTTAATGTTGCAACAGTGCCACAACATTGTGTCATCCATACATATACTAGTCTTCTACATGAATTTTGTCAATCATTATGTTGAGTTACCCACAGTTTTGGAATTAATAAAATTTTTACTTATTGGTCTAGTGACTTAGTGAATGAACACTAACTTAGGACTTATAGGTTCAATTTTTAACAAGCAAAGTGTTACATATAAAATTATCTATATAAAACGTTATTTAAAATTGATGTGTGTTTATCAGTTGTTTTGTTACTACAAGTATATAGTAAGTTTGTATATAGTACAAGCTCAGCCAAATTAATTTTCAGATAGTGTTTTCGGTGTTGCCCTAAGATAACATTATATTGGCGAATTTGTATTAATATTTAGAATAAATTTTTTATTATTTTTGTGTCAGAGTTTTATAATTGGGTAATAACACTGTATCAGTTACAATTGGGTTTTAAAATTTCCCACACTAATGAGGTAAAAAAAAATCCCAACCATTAGCTTACCATTCATTAAATGTCTTTATTTAGTTGCAATAAAGTTTTAAGATAGTAATTCAGTTGATGAATCACCCTGAGGGATCAGTAATCATCTCTTAGTTAATACCTATGCTCTAATGGGTTATAATGTTTTTGTATGGAACCCTAAAACTTTGTCTATCCTAAAAATGTCCTAAGTTACTCCTTATAACAATAACTATGAGAGTGAATGTCCCATCGAAAGCCATTTCAAAGATTACCTGTGACAAACAGACAGAAAAAATTGTTAAAATTATATTTTTGTTATATGCACTATATATGCACCTTTACATATGCACTCATTAAAAAACAAAACTTTACATAAACACAGACATCAATTTTATTCATATATACGGATAGTTGACAGAGTATATCGCTCATATGTCAATATCCTAGTTAGCACTAGTTTATTCTAGATTTGGATAATTTTATGTGTAACTATATTAATACCACTTAGAAACAAACATACAAATACAAGGTCAGATTGCACATTGTTCTAAAGTATCTAAAGTAATAATCTGTATCTGTATCTAAAGTAATAATATTTCTACAGCATTTATTAAAATGAGTGAAAAACACTTATCCCCATTTATTGCCACATTTATAACCTCTGCCTTGAAAATGCTTCCTGTCTGTTTTCAAAAGAACCATTGTTACACCCGTTCATAGGAGTGGAAACAATCACAATATTGAAAATTACAGACCTATATCAGTCCTTCCAGTTTTGGCAGAAATCTTAAAAAAACTGATTAATAACTGTCTGAAAAGATTCCTATACAATAATAAATTGCTATCCTAGTATCTATTTGTCTTAAGATATGGCATCTCCACTGACAATATCTGTAAGCATTTAGACAGGGGTAATAAATGTGTCGGAGTCTTTTTAGACTTGGCCAAAGCATTTGATATGCTCTGTATCCCAATTCTTCTAAGTAAATTATCCAGAATAGGTTTTAGAGGGATCGCCCATAAGCTGCTGACTGATTACCTAAGTAATCACTAACAACAGTTGGAACTTGGTGAATCTATCAGTCAGTTGTCTCCAATCATCTATGGTGCTCCCCAAGATAGCATTCTTGGCCCTACCCTCTTTTTGATATATGTTAACGATCTCTGCAATCTCAAAGTTCCTAACTGTGATATATATACTTATACAGATGACACTTCTCTTATTTTCAACAGTCAAAGCTGGGAATCTCTTAGAACTACCACTGTATCTGGAATTCTGGATGTTCATAAATGGTTAACAACTAATTTTCTAACATTAAATGTAACTAAAACTAAAATCATACTGTTCTCTATCCGTAAATCCACTCTACCAGACTCAAATTTTGTTTTAAAAATTCATGGCTGCTCCCACCCACAAACTACCCAATGTAAATGCGAAAATATTACTAGGATGACCATTACTAAATATCTTGGTGTTACTATCGACCAACAACTCAGATGGAACAAACTCATTGAGATTACTGCCAACTGTATTAGAAGACTGATGTGGGTGTTTAGGATGTTTTGATATGTTGCTGACAATAAGATCCTTACATCCACCTACAAGGCGCTTGTACAATCAATTATAAGCTAAGCATTCCTGTGTCTGGTGGAGCAACTAAAACCAATTTAATAACGCTGGAAAGAGCTCAATGAGCGCTTCACAAGATATTGTTCTTTAAGCATCATTGGTTCCTTACCTATGAACTACACACTGCTTGTAAAATAATTACAACCCGTCAACTTTATAAAGAACCCATAAAAACTTACCTGTTTACAATATTCCATAAACTAAAACTAAATTCAAGAAAAAATAATTTGCCTTACAGGCACCTCAACTATATAACTATATTAATAAGATACTAAACAGCTGTCCCCTTAACTGTGTTAGGATGAAACACTCACTAACGAAAATTCTTCTTACCTTTAGCTATGAAAAAACAGAACAGTTTATTTTGTAGTAAATTTTAAGCAAGCATATCTACACACAGATATATACACACATATACATACATGTATACACACACACACACACACATACACTCAAACAAATAAGAACATGTCTGTAGAAAGTGTCATCATATCTTACAAAATTGTAACCAACAATAATATTACATACACTATATGTAACATTTATCCATATATTTCTTGAACATACCTTTAAATAAACATTGGTTTGTTATTTCACCATTGTTAATATCACTTTTCAGTTTTTATCTAAATTACTCTCCATTTTCATTTGAGATCAAAAGGTATTTAGAGAACTATTGTTCTCTTTTGTGTAAAATTTTTTGAAACTACCTCCTATACCTGTAAAAATTTTCATTTTAATTTCACAAAAGCAACTAACAGTCCAGTATTTTTTAATTTAGTTTCTACTTCGGGGCTGTAGAATAAATCACTGTAATCCCTTTTCTCTGGGGTTACTAAATTGGGTCCAGTTTTATAAATATATATCACTTCTTATAAATCTGAACATAACATGAATGTAATATTCAGGATTGTCGTAGAAATTATCCATAAAGTATCCTAACGTTTCTGAAATGTGCAAATCTGCCCTTAGCATGGCACAATAGTTTTTACTGTATAACAGGCGAGCCATGTCCAACACGGGAACGATGAAAGGGTTAATAATGATTATTATCATGTAATAAACAGCGGCAAGTTTCAGCGGTTGCACGTGATATAACACGCGATATATTTACGCAAAACACGATGTTATGTTGGCACAAATCTACCACTGGGTTCTTTTTGGCGTTCATACACGACTAATACAAGCGATTTACTCGCGGCTTATGTCGTACACAACTTACCATTTTTATCTCATTTTGTAGTTGGATTTTTCTACTGTTATAGCACATGGAACATTTAGACAACAAAATGAGTATTTACAACAAAATTGAAATGTTTTTACTTTGCCGTTAGATATATATGTTTATACGATTTTATACATCAGATTCATATAGATATGAAGTATTGTTTTCATGGGTATACAATACATAGTCTTTGGAGCATAGGCGCTGTAGGGCGAAACTAACATATTATAATACAGTTACCTATAAATAATGAAGTTTTAATTATCATCAATACTAGTTTAAAATTAAATGCTAGTTAGTGAAATTGTCTTAAGGTATGATGCAATATTATCTACTTACTAGTCTTAGAGTAAGATAAAAGTCAATTCATAGTATAATGTAAGTTTTTTTTGTTATTGTAATAAAACGAGATTCATTTCTAATTACTTGCGAAGAATCCTTGTGGTGTGAATGTCATAACAGACGAAATAGTTACATCATATAGACAATTACATATTGAAACATTTAAGTGGGAAACCGGAATGGTGACTAATGTGTTAAAGGTGTCGTCCACCCGATAGGCGGCGCTACCGTCTGCTCACTTTTACAGCAAATGTTTTCTTATTTCGCTATTGTAAGTTAGTTGTTGGCTTAAACAAGATAAAAAACGAGCAGCTATAGATTAAAAACAGGTAAAATCATTATTTGGATAGCTGTGGTAAATATTTTCATTTCCCAGGATTATGTTTGTTGTCGTAGTAAGACTTTTGTTACTGGTTCTTATACATCTCGTCTTCTGCTAGTAATATTCTTTTCTTCTACCTGAAGGACCTCTAGAAAAAATCGCTTTGAGAGTGATAAGAACGTCTTTTGTGTATCTAGGCATTTAGAGATTCCTTACACATATGTATTTTGAAAATTTGTTATAAAAACTGTCCTTTTATGTTTATAAAAAAAGGCCCAAACAAAGAATACAAATAATAAATAACTTCTGGTTACGATCCACAGTGCTCTCAACTAAGTCGATTTTCATTTGTTTTTCAGCTGGACACACAAACGTGTTTTATGTGAAAGTTTTATTTCATATACTTATTACATAAAAATACCTGTTATATAATATGCAACCGTTCGTGAGACTGCCAATTCTATATTTAAAGAATGCGCACGTTCTGTTCTACGTTCGTTGTTTGTTTTTCATCATTACGATTTGAATAATTTTAAAATAATTTTGGCTGTAGGTATTAAATTAACGTCGTATTTGTCAATTATTGTATTTGGCGTTGCTTAACTGTGCAGATTTTAGTAAATTTATTATAGCAAACTACTATAGACGTTATTTGTGCTATTATATTATATCTTTGCCATAACTCCTGCGCAATAATATATCTTGCTATACCGAGATTTCCCTGCTATATCTATTTACATTTTGTCAACGTAAGGCCTATATCTCTCTATATATACCCTGAAACGACCAATTCTTGTATATATATATGTACAATGTACATATATACTTAGTCTGGCCATAAATACTGTTACAATTAAAAATAAACAAAATATTACTTTAGAATTTGGAACCTGTCGTTTTTATACGATTGTTCATTGTGTTTTCTTATTTTCGCGCCATTTATTGTAAAATATTTTGTGATATTAAAATGGAGTGGGGTGATAAAGAGAACCGAAACGCTGTGATTGCATTACATAAAGTAGGCATGGAGCCAAATACAATTATTAAAATCCTCTATACGCTTGGTATTAGTCAAATGTTTGTCTACCGGGCTATTGATAGGCACAATGAAACCACCTCTGTTTGTAAAAGAAAAAGATCTGGTCGTCCACGGAGTGTACGTACGGAAAAAGGCGATCAAAGCAATAAGGGAAAGAACTCGAAGAAATCCTGTCCGAAAGCAAAAGATTTTATCTCGGGAGATGAAGATAGCACCTAGAACCATGTCGCGTATTTTAAAAGATGACTTAAGACTTGCAGCCTATAAGAGACGCACTGGTCATTTGTTAACCGATAATTTAAAAAAGAATAGGGTGGTAAAATCCAAATAACTAATTAAGCGGTACGCAAATGGAGGTCACAGAAAAATTTTGTTTACAGATGAGAAAATTTTTACAATACTGAGCAATATTTTAACAAACAAAATGACTGTATTTATGCTGAAAGCTCTAAAGAAGCTTCCCAATTAGTCAACAGAGAACAACGTGGGCATTATCCGACTTCAGTGATGGTTTGGTGGGGTGTTAGCTGTGAAGGAGTGGCTAAACCATATTATTTTTTGTGAAAAAGGTATCAAAACATCGGCACATGTGTATCAAGATACCATTCTTGAGAAGGTAGCTTAACCCCTTAACAACACCATGTTTAATAATCAAGAATGGTCCTTTCAGCAAGACTCGGTTCCGGGTCATAAAGCTCGATCTACCCAATCTTGGTTAGAAAGAAACGAACGTTCCGGACTTTATCAGAGCTGAAGACTGGCCGTCATCTAGTCGTGTTCTAATCCACTGGATTATGATTTGTGTAAGAGTAAGGCTTAAGACTTAAGACAGACGCTTAAAACAGAGGCTTAAGACAGACCATCTTAGGCCTCGCCACTGTTATCAGTATTATTACTTATTTATTCGTTTGCAATTAGTGAATAATTCATCAATAGTATTATTATAAGCCTAAATGAGATGTAATTAAAATTGCTATTGTATTTTAATAAATACTTTAATTTCTAGTAGTGACGCAGAGTCTGGAATTGTGCCTGGTGTACGGCAATAGGCTCACCATCTATTCCATGGAACTTAAACGTAATTGGGAAACCGTGGGAGTGTACTACACTCCTCTGCCTACCCCTTTGCGAGAGGTCAGATAAATATTGTGAAATTTTTGGAGAAATTTATATCTATAAAAAAATTAAATTGGTACACTATGTGAAACTAAAGCAGAATTTGAAGGAACGTAAAGAAAACACATTTATTTGCTTACACAAATGGTAGAATATTTACAATTATTCATATGTTCTAATGATTATTGTTCAAAAGATAATAATTTGTGTAACGTTGGCCAAATTAGCCAATGCAGCTTTTAACACCACATATAGTTTTGTCTGAAGTAGCAACATATTTGGCTGGCACGACTGTGGCTCTATTCAGGTTTGCTCGTTATTGTCTCAGTTTGTTTTATTACAGAGATCATATCGAATGCATGTTCGATCAATTTTTCTATGATTTTTCTCTTCTAATAATTTTTTTTTTCTTTTATGTGCTGCGTACGGAACACCAAAAAACTTATAATAAGCTATTTTTGTATATATATATTTTTAACGATTTAGTGGATGGGGTGTAACGAACATGGTATGTGTTATGATAATAACTCCAGGATTGGGCCAACTGATTGTTTTTGATGAGCTTTATGATCAAATTATTTGTTCTAATGAGTTTCACTGTCGCCTATAACTTAAGACGTAATATAGTTTGCCGCCCGCGTGTGTAAACGATGAGTGTAACGTATGGGGATGCGCAGGAGGGGCGCAGAGACAGCGGGGAGGCGCGCGCGGAGAGGAAGAGGCGGCAGCGCCTTGCGCAGGAGGAGTTCCGCCAGAAGCAGCTGCAGCGGCATCAGACTGCGCCAGGCCTTGGTTAGCATACTAGGATTTTTTTTAATTACGAGTAACAAAACATTGCGACCCCTTCCATTTTTTCAAGGCGGGCACATACGATGAGATGTCAATATTTTTTCTTTTTTCTTTGCCTCACTTGCGCATTGTGGTAAATTAATTGTCAGCATTCACCAATTGGGGCAACTTCATTTAAATACAAGTCTGATTATAGCTTTTTTCTATTATGGTTTACTATCGTGATTAGTACCTATATTATGTGCATGTTATTAAAGAAGCTAATCAGCATTGAGACTACTGTATCTCAATAGTTACTGTCGCCATTGAACTTATACATCACAAATTTGTTAATAAGACTGAATATTTTACTAACATTTGCAAGCAGATTAAAAAGTCATCTTTGTAATTTAACAGTAAGATGCGGCTCGCTTTTGTCTCCTAGGTAAATTTGTAATGAGTTAATGTTGAAACTGAGTAGAAGTTTTGTATACACGCTTGATTTAATAACGCTCTTATTTAATTGTATTTTTAATACGTTTTGGATTGAAATTTAACCGAAGACAATTGTGACTGGCATAATAATAGAGATCTGTCGTTAATCAGAGATTTTTTTAAAATTAGTTATTGACCCTATCTTGTGTGACATTTAAGATTTATATGCACATACAGTCCTTGTTGAAGCATTCCATGTTGCATTTAGTAAATGTAAAATCAAGCGGGCTTAGATGTCTGGTATGAGAACAGTACACAGATGTCCCTTTCAACGCTAACATCTTTCATATAAATTACAGTTAGGGATGTTTTAAGTCAATTTTTAGTCAGTATTGTAAATATTGATTTTGGTAGTAGTTATAATAATCTTTCTTCTTTTTCTGTTATTACACTTCACACACACACACTGTTACCCACGTCTTAGCAGCAATTTTATACTCTGTACATACTTTGAACTTGCAATTATTGAGAAAAGGCAAGACTAGTGTCGGATTTCAGCTTAGGAATTTCACCTTATTTGAAATTTGAATTTCTTATACCTGTCTATTCTATTGATCACTTAAACATGAAGTGGCTAGCATGTCCATTGATATTGATTTTCATATAAAAAACAAAAATTGTCAGGTAATTTTTATGGCTCTTAATAACCAAAATTTGATTGCATGTACATACATAGTTAAACGATTGCGCATATTTTTTTTACTTTTTAAGTAGTTTTCATTTGTCAAGAATAATTTTGTTAGGATGTTATTTTATGTTATATTTTGTTGGGATGTTATCGGTAGGATAGTAACATAGGACGAGTAGAATAGGACAGATACTCTTTGGAATGTAGTGTAAAATATAAAATTGAGATAATCTCGAGGAAAATAAAACATTTATGATACATGTAGAGCCAGCACATATACGGGATATGGCTTCAATATATCTTTTATTCCTTCATAATAGATCACACATACTTGCATTGCCTTAATGAAGGTAAGTGGTAAAGATAGTGGTCAGAGAATGACGTCCTAATATTGGCAGACTAAAGCGTACTTTCCACGGAAACATAGTTATTCTTTTCCACGCGTATCGCTGTCCTTTGTGGACTTAGTCCCTCGTCTGCTCAGGTTCATTAGGAAAGGATTAGTAGAAACGATGAGTACAGTACTATGTATCGTGTTAGTAATTGATTTTCTATTAAAATCATTGAATCTGTGAGAGTTTGTTTCAATTCAATTTTGTCCTTTCAGCGACAGATTCATTTCAAGCAATGTATAAAATATATTTTAGATAGATTAGTACAGACACTAACTTACCTAAAATATACCAAGACTGTCTCGTTGGTAGAGTGGTTGCATGCGCGACTGTCGATCGGAAAGTCCTGGGTTCAAATCCCTGGTCGGGTACTATTGGATTTTTCTAATTTATAATTTCTACTAGTGATTCGGGGCCTGGATCTGTGCCCGGTGTATGGCAATAGGCTCAACACCTATTGTATGGGACGTAAACGTAACTGGTGAAACGTGGGAGTGTGCTGCACTCCTCTGCCGACCTCTCCAGGGATTACAGGCGTGATTTTACGTTACGTTTTGGTACACGTATAAATTTTTAATTCCTTACGGATTTCTCTTTTCATTTTCTTCAGACGAGAATCAAGACCCTGGTGATATCAGCATAACTGTTCAAAATTTGCTCATGGCACTACTGACTCAAAGTATGATAAAAAAAGATGCTGACAATATTGAAGAGGAGACCGGGAAGCGGAAGTCACCGTTACCGGACGGTGGTGGGGATGCTAAGAGGAGAGGTGCTTCTACCAATCTTGATATAGCCTAAGATTTCATATTCCTGTAATGTAATATAAAAGTCTTACATGTTTATATTCTTATTAAGCCAAATGTTTAAAATTTAATTGTAAAGGTGGATAGGCTAGACTAAGATAGATATTTTGTTATAGCTATAAAACAATAAATAATGAACAGTTTATTGTAAAATCATTTTATTCATAATTACTAACAAGTTACGGGCCTTACACGCGAGTATATACATTGAACACTAAAATACGTCTAACATTAGGTTATTGTACTCAGGTAAATTAAGAACAAATAAGATACAACTCACTTAGCGAAAAGTTAAACCAAAACAAACCTTAATGCGAAGTACTTAAGAACTAAAACGAAATTAATATTAAGCAGGACATGCGAAAGAAACTTAGAACGATCAGACACTGCGCGGTTTACAGCGTAAAATGTCATTAATATAAAAAAGAAATCAAACGCTCAAAATTATCACTTAAGTCTGGGTGATAAGTTTGAAATTTTCTTAATAAGATAATTGGACATTGTTATATAAAAACATTACAGAAAACGTTACAGTCGTTGTAGGAGAAACTGCATATTACAAAGTGGTAAAAATGTTTTACGCCGAAGACTTGGACAAACTTACAGTAATAGTCAGATGATGTCATAAAAGTCTGTTTAAATTTCTTCATCATTCACGAATCAGTCGCCAAACTCCTTCTAAGTGTGCATTTACTGACAACAAAAAAAGGTGTTCACATCTACAAACATTAGGACAGAAGTTCGATTCGCCGAACTTATGGGGAGTGAAAAGACGCCTATCACGCTCTCCGTGAACGATCAAAGCATTCAAATAGATATCGAGATCGAGATAATATGCAGTAATTCTACGCACGAAATATAATCATATTACAGTTTGCAAAAGCGAGTACAAGTCGTTGGCAGCAGTCAATACTAAAATATTGACTGACACACCTACTTCGATGAAAACGTGCAACAGCAGCGCCCTCAACTTTTCTTCACTCTTTTTTGCAAGCCGTATAAAACTAAATACTTTAAAACTCCAACATAAACATTGCACAAAACACACAGTTTCCCTCCAAATTTGCCCTTTAAATCAACACGAACATAAGCCGTTATACATTGAACAGACCATATAAGGGTTTAGATACATTTAAACATGTGTTAGTTAAAAAAACTATGAAGGTCTCTTCTTATTTGAAATCATATATAATTAATTAAGACATCAAATCAAAACTGAACACATCTTACTTAACAAAAATTTCTTAAACTATTTTTATAACATTATATTATGTTATTGAAATGCTTTATTTACTGTCAATTTTCAGGATTACATTATATTATAAATATATGCATTTCCTACTGTACACCGTTGTTTTTGTATTATGTATACGATAAAAACAGTACATACTTGTATGAGAGTTCAATGCCAATTTATAGATTCTGACATACTGTAATGCACCCAATACAAAGGTAGATCAATAACTTGCTATGACACAAAATTGGTTTAACCAATTGTATTGTTCACAACCAGGTTAGTAATTTTATAACATAAATTATCTAATCTTATTATCATACATGTGTTATATATAATTTATATACCTTATTATATTATCTCTTCGACACTGGCCTGCTCTCACAGCGACAAGGCTTAAGGCATCTAACTGTTATTATAGATTTAACTGAACACATGCATTGTTAGTACATACTATGGTTGAAAGAAAAACTGACAATCGAAAGTATTCTTACCATTAAATGCATAAAGAAAATAAAATGTAAGATTTTAAACATTACATCTGTGATATTCAAAAATATGAGGGATGCATGATTTTGCCTGCAGTCAATGTCCAATTTGCATGGGCGCATGTTAATACGTCGGATTCTAAGGCTGGCAATGGACTTGAATATACAATTCAATGGGAGACAGCTCTGACACGCTCTTGCCCTATTGTCGTTAAATTCTCTTATTTAATCTTATCATTGCATTTTTTAATTGAAAGTAACCTCCCAAGTCCAAATGAGTAGTCATGATGTCTTATAAGAAAAAGTTGTTTTAAGATTTATTTTTGTCACAGAGGTCAGATAGCGTCTCACATTGTAATTAATCCTAATTTTTGTCTCTACTTTTGATACATCTCCATAATACAGCATTAGGTTACGTTCAAATGGGGCGCGCCGCCGCTGATACTCACTATGTAACTATCTCTATGTTAAATATTATATTGTTACATGGACATTTAAGTCATAGTTAAAAGAGTTTTAAGGCATAGATTTATTAATTAATATTGCTTATTTCATACATATGTAATACGCATCATTTACATGTATATATATTATAAACATTTTAGTTAAAAAATCGTCATCTCATACAAAATTATTATTTACATTTTAATTCAGTATGATAAGGATTTTATACTTTTAAACTATTAAAAAATATTCTATTTTTTTCGTAATATTACAGCCAGAATATATATTAATAGTATACATACATATATGTAAAAATATATTTCAATTATGAACACATTTCTAATAGCTACATGGTTGAAGGTATATGCATATGCAATATTGGCATATTTCGAGTGTGATTGACTTTTTTAATCGGCAGCATTTTTTTGAAAAATCATACGACGAAACTTTACAGCTTGTCCATGAATTTTGGTGAATTTATTTAAATTAGGTCTATCAATAAAACATTTCTTCAAAACAAAATAAATCGAATTCTGGATTTTTCCTTCGAGCTCTCTTTTAGGAGACTTTTATCATTGGAACAGATGACACGGTAGTCGCCACGCCTCTTGACATTCACACACACAACTAGCCACAAATTTAAATACAAAAACGTAAAATAACGCATGATATCCTTGGGTGGGCAGAGGAGTGTAGTACACCTCCACGTTTCACCACGTTACGTTTAAGTCCCATGGAATAGTTGGTAAGCCTATAGAAAAATATACTAAAACTTTAAATGTAAAATGTTGCTATATAGCGGTCTCACGTGAACCGTGAACAACCAAGGAAATAAAAAAATATTAAAGAACAAAATATTGATCATTATCGCAGTGTCATTTAAATTATATAAATATACATGTGTATATTGTCAAGTTTATTTTCCATATGTAATAAATTCAATTTAATTTCACCCATCAGAGGCATATAGATAAATAACTTCCGTACATAATAATGTCATAATTAAATGAAATTCTATATGTTGTGCCCACTGAAAATAAACTTATGGGATGACTGCGACGTGGCGACAAACAATTGACATCTCCCGAGTGACAGCGCACTCACAAGAAAAAAAAATAAAAAAAAATAAAACACGAGGTGAAAAATATATGAGTAGAACTTATAGAGTCATTCTTTTTATACATATTACTGTTGTAAAACGTAGAAGAGGAACGAGTATATGGCAGAGTTACGATTGCTACATTGAGGCTAATGAGAATGAGAGACAATGAGGTAATGTAATAGAAACACAAGTTTAAGTATTATAGTTTGACAGCCGACTAGAGCGCCACCTACTACTTAATCTTTATTTTATCGTTATGTTATTCTTTGAGTTTAGTACACGCTCTTTATTAAAAAAAAATGATAGTTTGAACATTTCCTGAGCTGTGTTACACCCATACACGTTAATGATATGCTTCATCACTATGGATTTAAAGCTTTTTTTAGATAAATACTGTTAAAGTCCGGGGTACCTACTTTATAATTGTGTATATTCGTGTATGTAATAATAATCATATGTATATATGAAAAATACTTCAATTATATATTTTTTATTTCGACATTTGATAAAAATTAACACGATAAGAGCTGTGTTTAACAGCTGCAGCTATAACGGTCAATCCTGTCACCTGAAGCCCGAGTTGTTGATGACCATACGATCACCCATCCAATCACTGACGCTCAATGTAGTTTAAAAGAAGTAACATGCACGATTCAGGTTTTTTATTAGTAATAAAATGTTTTCTAAAGATGCGTTGTCATTACACCTGCGTTAAATATACTTTAATGGAAGTTATACAGGTTATAGTCACCGCAACGCGCGCTTCTTGCCCGCTGCGGACGTCGAATTTAGGGTCGTATGTCTGCAATATAAACATAATTTACTTCATTTTATTATATTCGAATTGTTTGTCGTATTTTATATAAGCGTCGTGTAATAAGGTCTAGTTTATTTAATTTCGTTTTAAGGAAAAGCGTCATATTGCTCTAAAACAATTGAAATACTAAAATACGGAATTTATTTTATTCAAACGTGCTATAGTTCTATTTTAAATATGTTCAAAATCTGCACTGCTCTGTAACGCGGTAAATTGGAGAGGACTAAGTGAGTACGCACCGGGCGCTAGACCCGCACGTCCTCCTGCTCCTGCTCGCGCTGGCGCACGGCCACGGCCGTCTCCACCAGCAGGTACAGGCACTTGAACTGCTCGCGCTCGCCAGCGGGCGCGGCGCCCGGGGCCGCCGCCAGCCGGCGGCGCAGCGGGTGCGGCAGCTGCGGCAGGTGCGCCAGCTGCGGGTGCCAGCCGCCGCGCTCGCCCGTCGCGCCCTCGCCCTCGCCCTCCTCCGACGTGCGCACCGTCACCACCGCCGCCGTCGACCTGCGCCACCATACCACATACTGTTACACCATACACACTATACCTATCGGTCACTTGTAAAATTGATCAGTCATTAACTAGCAACTACAAGAACTGAGATATGGGGTTCTCAGGAGTTACAGATTACAGCAACAGTAGCTTAACTTGGCATGTATTGCCAAGAACGGTTATCGATAACGTTTTAATAATCGATTTCATTATTTAAGATGCTCGTAATATAGTACAGGAATTACATAATACTTACTGTATTATGGGAATGTTAATACACTAAACTAACAGTTATCCATAGACGCTGAACTTAATATTTAAATGGCAGCTCAATTTAAAACGGTAAGCTTGTGATTGTTAATAACAGAAAGCACAGAAAATAGTTCGTACCCCCTAGTGGCGGGGTGCAGCTCGCGGTCCTCGGGCCCGTAGCGTATGACCGATTGCCACACGGCCGGATCGTACTTGACCTCTTCCTCGCTGACCGCACTGGATGAGTAACCCTCGCCGTCCTCCGCTTCGCCCTCGCTGCGGTACACCAGCAGCCCGTCGCCGTAATCATGGTCGCGACCGCGAGACCCTTCTCCCTGAAAATTATATACATTTCAC
>DWME01004290.1:0-16586 GCA_018244795.1 Parelbella ahira ahira
TTGTTAAAGAGGTTCCCCTTACAAATCTCCCCTGTGGAATGTATAAAGAGGAATGTAATCGATTAGAATATCTTTATCACCATTTCTTCTTCCATTGTTAGATTCTTCCTTTGTTAGACACTGTTCTTCTCTCATAATAAGTAGATTTTAAGCCATAGTCTACCATACTAAAGTCGTAAATTCAACGGAAGTCATTTCAGAAATTTTTAATCTTCAAAACAGAACGTAACTTTACTATTATAAAAATACGTAGCAAAATATAAAATAAAATCAGAGAATGAAATCAAACCACTAGTCTGTCAGTCCTCGTGCCGTTCGAATGTACTTCAACATAACTAGTTCAATCATATTTTTCCCGAGTAAAAATTGCGTTACGTACACATTTACGTATAATATATGTATATTCGACATATAAGCGTCCTTACCTTTTATTTAATACCTTGGATAATTAATTATTATTATGACACGTCAGGTATATTAGAAACCAAACAGAGAGCACCTAGTACCTATCTCTAGCCTGTAGTTCAGTAATCACAACTTTTAAGTTAGTAGAAATATGATCATCGAGTGTCGAAATATTGGTTCATTTTTAATAACCAATACTACTGTTATTACTATCTACCCTGTATACGAGTTAAATACAAGCTGTTACTTATTGGACAGAATTGTGTAGTGGGCAAACAAAATAGCATTACGTAATGTTATTTCTAAGACTATTACAACACGTTTGCTATATGTAACAAATTATATAGCCCATGACGACTAAATAACATATAATTTTCATTTAAGCCGATTGTAGTCAAATGCGGTTGCAAATTGCGAGCGATATGTAAAGTAAAGCAACGTTACACGCGGCTGGCACTCGGCTAGCTGACGGTTAGTTTTCACAAACATTTTCCATACTTCTAAGGGCGGTTTGGCAGTTAGGTCTGGTTGTTATCTCAATATTAAATAGCGAAATTTCGACATGTAAACATTATAAATCTTTCGGATAATAGGCTAGCTTTTAAGTTGTTGATATTCACGGAGATAACAGTCAGTCCACATTGGTGTTGTGTGGTAAGTACCTATGCCCCAGGCCCGTCGCAGTTGCGTGAACAACCCGTGTGTATCAGGGAGACGTAAACAAAATTGTACACAAAATGTCAGTAACCCCTAAATATTTGTCACTCAAACATGTACATATGTACATATATCATACTGTTGTGCGTGCAATGAAGTATTTTGTATTGTATTGTATTATATTGTATTGTATTGTATTGTATAAACTACTAATTGTATGTGATAAGAAAACCGTATTTGTCTGTTCAATAATAATTCATAAATACTGATAGCATAACTTAAAACAAAACATGGTCTATGTATAATGTATGTATATAATAAAAATTTGATTTACGAATTCTTAAAAAATTACCACAAGAGGGTACAGGCTTGATTTGTGAAACAAAGCCCCTTGGGATAAAATATGTACATAATACTGTGCAGTAACTTTTTGTGGGCGCTCTCCTGAATTTGGCCGTCCACTCCGAAAAGGGAAGCTAGGATCTTACAAATTATAACATAACAATTTGTACACATATTTTAGCACTCAGAGCGGGGTAGATACCTTATATTCGATTTAAAATTTAAGTTATATTCTCGAATAGTACAAAGCTCTTATTTTATCTGGATATGACTACTCTGGCGACGCTTCGACTCTTCTCTTATATAAAATATTCATGAACACCTACTCTTTACTATGCAAGTTACGTGAAGACTAATGATTTCTTAAACAATTTTAAGTTTTTAGGTAAATGTATCATGTTCTTAGGGTGTTTTGTTTATTTCAAATTGCTAACGCTCAGACCTCTTTCTCTATCAGTAACAGACGCAACATGGGAAAGCATTCATAGCTGAACATACATATTTTATTCAATAACTAATAATTTTACGGGTTCATAATGCAACCGAAATTCCTATCCCACAAATACGAGTAAATAAATTATACACAGTAATCAATGCCTATACAGGAAATTTATTCACGAACGTATATAACAGAATTAGCTCTCAGATACACCAATAACCAACTGCGCGCATGTTTGTTGTATATCCACTCTATATTCAAACACTAAAGTCGCAACTACCTTTAAATGAAATCAAGTTACAGAGACAAACTGATTACGAGCAACAGAGAAATTCTGGGTACAAAGGGCGACTAAGGAGACCACATAATCTAATACAAAATTGATATAGATGCGACGAGTTGTCTCTTCGAGGATTATTTCATTTATAGAAATTCGACTGTTTCTTATCCGTGCAGATATCTGAAGTGGCTCGCAAACGGTAATTGAAGGAGTACGAGAGTCTATCTCCTACTTAATGTCCCATCCTCCCGACGCACTCTTTGCGCGTTTTCGTCTTTTAGTTACTCCATGCAGGTTTCTCTAAAATTTCCCATCCACAGGATTTCTTTCAATTCACGGCAGTGCATATATATCCTATTAATCTACTTTGAAATTACTGTGCACGTGAAAGTCAAATAAGAAAGTTTAAAAGCAGACTACAGTTGACTATATTTACTAAAACAAATATTAATTAATAAATATTACTAAATATGACTACAATCTTAATTTGTATCTACATCTTGCCACTGTTTTTGGTGGGGTGATATACCTCATTAAATACTCTTTCATTACGGGCTCAACAGTAAATAATGCTGAACCTCAATTGGTTAAAACCCAAAACGTTTCACGATGATAAATCACATCATTACAATTACATAGAATATTTAAAAATACACTTATTCCTGTATTTGCAACACTTATAATTCTATACGAATTTATTTGAATTGACGTAAGTGATGTATATTTATGTACATAATACGATATTAAATAAGGTTTTGTGATTTATCACACACGCTGAATGTCAATGTAATCTGTTTAGCCATCAAGCGAGTCTGCGAGCGTGAGATTGTTTTGTTAGTTCTCAGATTGTGGCAAAAAGCAAAATGGCCTATCTCGGATCTAGATAAACCTAGACGAAGATAAACGGATTCATTTGTAGAATAGGAATAACTACAATTCTTCTCGATTCTTTTATTATTTATTTGGGTGACATATTTGAGTACTCAATAATCGGATTGAATAGGTTCTTTTTGTAATCTAAGCGCGACTACTGATTGAGAGATACTGGGTTTCATTCCCGGGTCGGGTATTATTGGATTTTTCTAACTCAAATTTTCTAGTAGACATTTCTTGTTGAGGCTCGGAGTCTAGATCTGCATCCGGTGTATGGAAAGAAGTTCACCACCTATTACATGATGGGGACGTAAATTTGACTGGTGAAACGTGGGACTTTAGTACGCTGCCGTGCATATCATTTTCGGGATTACAGGCGTAATGTTTGATACTACTACCTTGGAATGGATATCATAATCATAGTATCATAATATCAACTTAAAGATTAAAAGAACAATAAAAAATACTTAATTCCGATTTGCATTATTATAAAAGATTTATTTTTAAATACCTCTATTGTTCTCAACTGATTTTCCCACGAACAATATCATAATTACATTTTTATCGCTACAGGATCATACTCGCAAATTACACCATAAGCTTAATTTCCTGTTGGTACCATTATTACATAAAAATATTAAGGCTATTTTTTAGCCATTACTCAACACTACATATATTTAGTTTTATTTATTTTCTCTATGTACATATGTATAGATATAGAATTACATATTTAATATTTTTTGTCAGCTTATAAATTATTCATTTGCTGCCTGCTTATTTAAGAAACAAAAATCTGCGTACTATATAGAGACCCGACATCAAAAATATTTAGTTAAAGCATGTTATTTATTACTGGCAGAAGCAAATACATTTAATGATAAAAGTCTTTATATAGCAGCTTGTTTGTTCACGGACGAACAAGAATTCGAAGCACGTGTTATCCAACGAATACTGCAGTCCACTATCAACCGCAAACAACGCAGCACTCGTATTAGTAGCGCCACCTATGTCAATTGACTAAGAACTAAGTAATGAAATTAGTACCCTCAGTAATAAAGTTAGTTTCTCCGCCTTATGGATTAAATAATTTGACTGAACGGGGAACTGAGCTTTACCTGAACTAAACAGGAGTTTCACGCTGGACCCTTTTATCTCGCTCTATATCAAAAAATACCGGCCTTTCAGATATTACTAACAATAAGCCAAAATATGACCGGATGATACGTTAGGCCGTACGTATCGCATTATTTTCACTTGGAAGCCGCAAAAGCTATTTAAGGTGTATATTTTTAAACGTAATTAGTGATCTACCGCTGTATACAATATAATAATATGTAATATCTATAGGCAATAAATGTAGCCAGGATATCAACTAGTACTTTATATAGAGAGAATTGCTGTCATACTTTAGTAATACTACACGCTATAAATCGTATGTTTAAACAATATTTTGACATTACATGTTTTTGACCATTCATTTTCTCGACTTTTGAATTCTACTTGGTTACTTCGTTACTTTTCGCAGTAATATCCTTAAGGTGTTGGGTATTAGCGGCGCATTCCAAACCTTATTACATATTGAACGCCGATATGTAGGACTTCAGTGGGTAAATCTAATCTGATTCTCAAAAAATGTCGAGTATCATTGGAATTGCGTTTCTCACGCGGATGAAGCTTGAGTTACCGGTAATTCTTGGATATTCAAATGGTTCAAAGAGTTCAATAAGCATAATAATATGTATACATTTATTGAAAATCGTTGTAAGCACTTTTTAAAATATCATTACCTAAGAAACGTTGAATATTTAACTACAGTGCAGACACCGTATCGCGATTACAGGTGAGACTCTTGATTTGCCAATTGATCCAGTCGTTAGTGAACTTCTCTTCTAAGCCAGAAGTCATTTTTTCGATTCCCACTCAGGGCAAATATTTATATTCTGGGCACAAGTCTTTTTTTCGTGACTGGATATAAAATTTATCTATACATAATATAAGGAGGTATACATTCATATACACGCAGCTCACCAGCTGTCTGGCTACCATAAAACAGGCTCCCTTCAGGCCTACTTAGGACTATAGATATTTATTATTTATAGACAATATACACATTCTGTGTATCATACTTCTGGTTGCTACAGCTTAGGCCCTATTCAGGCCTGCTTTGGCTTCTAGGGATCTTGTGTCGAAACGTATTATTTATAGACAAACAATT
Source organism: Parelbella ahira ahira (assembly GCA_018244795.1). Taxonomy (NCBI): domain Eukaryota; kingdom Metazoa; phylum Arthropoda; class Insecta; order Lepidoptera; family Hesperiidae; genus Parelbella; species Parelbella ahira. The sequence continues at coordinate 5,212 of DWME01004290.1, forward strand.
GTTAATGTAAATCAGTATGCCATGTCGAGATTTATAATTAGAGTCTAGAGAGTTTAAGAAATATCTATGCTGATTAAGCATGCAAAATGTCGCCTAGCCGGTGCAGACATTACTTCGGAACACCTTATACATTCATGAGCCAGTTAAAACTTAGAGAGCTCCCCGCTCTTGAACATTTGTCGTAATGTGCCCAAACTCCCTTCATATTTTATTCACTTGAATTTTAACAGACGTTGCAATTATTACTGTGTATCAGAAATTAACTAAGTTATTTCATTATTAAGTACTCTGTGAGGATTTTGTACCCGTAGTCCGAATAATTCACGAAATATTAGGAAAGATTCTTATATTATTTATTATGGTTTCTTACATAAATTGAAAAGTCCTTCAGACGTCATATTTATAAGGCGTAAGTTGTATATTCTTAAATAGAACTCAAGAATTGCGAGATCTATGAAAAAGTTCCATACTACGATCACATCATCAGCTTTTATAATTAATCAATAAAAGCGATTCAATCTAAAACTGACTCCCCATTGTTTTCCACCTCAACCTTGACCACGTCTATTTCTCTTGTCCGTGCCTACTATTGTTTTCGCCAACGAGCTCTTAAGAGCTATGCCCTATTTGTTATGACTATCATGGCCATTGTGCAGATGTTGTGATAGATTTTTATGATGCAGATAAAATTGCTGAAATATTATTTAACACCTTATTTTCATATCATTAGAGTACATTATGCAGCAGACATTCCACTGTCTTTTGTTTAGAACAAGCGACTGAAGTCTTCGAGTATTCTGTATGACATTCGATGCTCTGACTTAGCACGAAGCATCATCTATTTTTGGACCATACAATTTGTCCCCAGAATTAAGGTAATTAGCTAATTATCTGTGACAAGTTTGAATACCAATCGAACCGATTTTAATTGTAAAGTCATAATGACTTTAAATTAAAACTTTGCTGTTTACATGTCATATAAATATATATCTCAGCTGTTTACATGTTATGTATATAGATGTCTATCCACTATTAGACAAGGATACATTAGATAGTGTTTCTTAATACTTTAGAAGCGAAAGTACCCCTCGTTTGTAGAGTAATTCAGTTGAAATAGGTAATTAGTTTTGCTCATCAGTGAGGCTTGCGAAGCGCAAAATTGCTTTCAAAACCCTGGCAACTAAAGTTTATAACCCCGGCAGAAACTCATTTGAAATTACTATTTGAAAACTACGCGTTTTACAAGTAAATTGACTAAAATGTTCAGTTGTCCTTATTTTATTGTTACTGGGTTTAGTGCGAGTCCCAACTAGTTAAGAATTCACGTTTAATTTCTTGTTATATAGATTATTTTAAAGTAAAATACTTTTGACATAAGGGGCCAGTTATTGAAAATGACAGTGAAGTTTAAAGAATATAGGTACTTTTTTCAAAATATTATAAGTACCTGTGTTGTCTAATTATAAGCGTTCCTAAAATCAGGCTTTTGTAAAATCTTTTGTTTTTAATGCGCGTAGGGAAAATTAGAAACCTTAATATTTCTAAAGTCATTGTGGCTTGAAATAAACTGGCCCCGAGTTTTGTTCAATGTCAAAAACTAAATAAAATCAGATGAACTTTTACAGCTGAAACGCTCAAATTTTGCTTTTATTTTTCTATTTCACTCTGTTGACTCTTCTTGTTTTTTAAGAATTCTATGTATGAAAATGATTTCGGTACATTTTTTGGACATTGCTGTTTGTTTTTTTTTTGGTATTATTAAGTTACATTTCCACTACTACCCTAATATGTATATCCTTACGATCTCTCTGGTTTGTCTGTTACAAAATGCCAGTATAAAATAAGTCCACCCTTTGTGATGTAGTTTTAGGTTAAAAACAAAGAATAGATAATGTTAATTAATATAGTTTCAATTAAATCTTAATATTGTAGATACAAAATGTTTATGTCAATATCAATGCTTCTATAGATATCAAATTTAACCGAAACGCAAACACGGAACAAATCTATCATGTAGTAACAACTGGTACTTACCGCAGAAACCTAACCTGGTGGTTCAGTGGTAAGTGAACATGAATCACTAGTGAATATGAGCCGGGGGTCCTGGTTTCAATTCCCATCCAGGAAAACATTTCTGTGATGAACAATAGTAGGTATTTGTTCTGTGTGTGGGTATAAAAAGTGTTCATATTGACTTCTGTTTATACATATGTATGTATTACGTAATATATCAGCCGTGGGAATACTACTCATATAAGATACGTTCAGATACTTATTATATATTTATTTTGCAATTATTTTATAGTCTCACATATGTGTACACAACTTTATAACTTCGTATATTATAAATATCTACATTTACAGTTACATTTTTAGGAAAAGTTGTCAAGCAAAACAGTGTAAATAACGCTTTATTTTTCTCAATGTCTCCGAAATAACTTTCCGAAATACAGGTACCTTGTAACATGTACTTAGCTTTCAGCACTTAAATACATATACGTCTAATGGCAGTAAATTTATTTTGATGTTTCATTCTTTTCTTACATATTACGATTATCCACGTTAAGGGGAGACGAAGGAATATAAAACTGACATAGATTATTAAGGAATGTTAAATGTTATGATAAATGATGGTTCGTTATGACGGACTGACATGAGACATCGAGAACTGTAGGACATCTTGTCTGTTTACATTTATCGCAACTCTTGTTCTTAATGATGCTACTTTTTCATAGCATTCAACATATGTTTTCAATAGACAACTTAGTATGGAACATAAAACTTAATGTAAACATGTGAATCGTGGGATCGTACTCTCCTGCCTACCACTTTGGGGAAGTACAGGTCTGATTTAATGTCATATCAATTGAATATTTATTACTGCTCCTTACTTGTATTCTTAAGGTTGAATAAAAACGATCTATTCACTATACTAGCAGATGGCATGCGAACATACTGTTGTGAGTGAAACCGCATGTCTTAATGGGAACACAAAGAATCTAGTTGAAGATGCAAGGTCAGGGTAAAGGATATTGCGAGTATGTAATTTTCTGGTATATTCTATATGAATAGAAATCTCTATATGGATCGGAGTGTTTGTATAGAGATATAGTTACTTCTCAGCTAAAATGCTCGTTGATTATAATTTATAAATTGTTTTCAGTTATTATTACCAAAAAATTTAGGATCGAATTTTAAAATGTCTATTTTTAAAACTAAAGCCCAATCACATAATATAAATTCAAGAACTCAATTTAAGGATTAAATGTATTAAATTTTAAATATTTTTTTGTTTATTATAAGATATTATAATTATAATATACAACATTATAATTATAATATACAATAAATAAAATTATAAAATCAAAACGAATACAGCAATGATGTAGCTGAGTTATTTTGAAAATTATTGTTATTATTTTTTTGAAAAGATTCCGACAATTCATTGGACAGAAGAAAAAATATTAATTTAAGGACAACAAATCAGAAAAATAAAACTGTTTTAGACAGTGACATTTGTAATCGGATTACATGGTGCAAATTTATTTTATTTATTTAACACAAATTTCATGCCAGTTGGTACATATTTTATTTTATTCATAAAATAATATTTATATAGATTTGATAAAGCATGAAGGTTGTCGCTTTGCGCATAAATTAAGTATTGGAAACGTTAAAAGAGAGTCCGAGTATTTTATAACCAGATAGTGTAATAGGTCACCACATAACATCCTTTCTGTACGTAACTGTCATTTGATGCCCATATATGTATTTACATCCTAAAACTATCTTATCCAACTGCCAAGCCCTTAACGTAACATCACGTCTTATCCCCGAAGAGGTAGGCAGGGAAGTGTAATACCCTAAATGTTTGCTTAAACCAATGTTTATCGAACAATAATAATAAGGTAAGACAAATTAAAAAACAAAAGATATTTCCTGATGCTTGGAAAAAATTATGTAAAGAAATAACTGTGACATCAAAAAGAAACATTGTGTTGTTCCGCATTTACATTTTCAATGTGCTGTGAATGTTTTAAAGTGTTCACAAGGATTATTATTATCTACACGTGTGTCTTAAGTTGCTAAATCTATATATCTTTCCGTGTTTTAATGTATTTATAAAAAAATAAATTAATTGAAGGTGCATTAAAATATGGTATTTTTACCAACATTTTATTTGTATTGCTTTATAAAGTAACTTATTTTTTTTAACTTACCTCTACCACCAATCATTTATTTGTAAACAAAATAAAAACATTCAAAAACACATGAAATCATTATCAAGTCCGCACTTTTCACTTGAGTACCATTTAGGAAGCTATTCAAATTTATTGACCCGTAAAACTATTTGTCGTTTGCGATCGAATTTAGTAATACTGTAATTTATTTGCCCGATCGAAATTAACGTAACACAGTTTTATTACGTGGCGTATTTACGGAATGCGTTTACATAAGTGGCCCGACCGGGCTGAACTCGTATGGACCCATTATTTGTAAATAGTTTTACGTACACGTTGCCACAATGTTTATGATTTTACGCGCGCTACGCGAATGTAGAGCGAGAGGAAAGTGGCATGTACCGCTGTGTGCGAGAGTCGGAATGAGACTGGCGGTTTTGTGCACACTTCATAGAGTTAATGAACAAGTTTAGTATGAACGCAGGGTTCAACTGGTTCAGGTGCTTATTTATGTTTCGAACTGTGATTCAATACGTCAGTGGTAATTGATGAATCATTTAGACAATATCGGTACGGGAGATTCCCACGCGCTCGTAGTTTTCTACACTTCAGTATTCAATCGCGTAGTCATTATATTCCCTTCATACAACTTGTCATATTTTATTATGTTGTATTGGGGCTGTTGTTGACAAATTCTTAACTCGAACTGACCGAAAATTTAAATCAACCTACTATTATCTTGCCAACCGATACAAATGTATATTCTAATAATGTATAGTATTTCCATAAGAACTATACAACATATTTAATTCCTTGTCCCAATTACTTGAGTACAAGATGTTCATCAAGTACCTACATTAATATCTACATAATGAGGCAATCTGAGCTACTTCAATGGAAGCACAACAAAGTAATATCTACATGTTCCATAACTTAGAGATTAGCGAACATAATGTTTCATGTAGGATACAAAAACAGATATAAATAGCAGAACCGAAAAACAAATGCTAAGAAGAATACAATTGTTCTGTTTGATTAATGATACGTAACGCAAAAAATTGTCGCGTAAATGATAATGTAATGGGCTAGATAAAAAACGATCAATGAAGGACCGCGAGGAAAACCTAGATGAGACTAGATAAGTACAGGACGCGATGACGGCTATTAAAAGAAGCCTATTTCAGGGAGAGGCTGCGAGAAACGGGTTATCATGATAATTACGAAATGGCTATAAAGAGTAGGTACTCTTATACTCAGGCTGTCCAAATGTACATAAGTTCTTACTTTATCTAAGATGTACTTTGGATGTCAAAAGTTTATTCAATGTCTGGCCACTGATGCTTATTTCCTCCGTTGGTTTGATAGTGTTGAAAGATTAATTGTAATGATGGTTAGTAACGATTTTGTCCAAGCAAAATTAATAAAAGTTTTGAAAATTTTTGTTTCGGTTCATGGTCCAATTTTTACTGGCTTTGTCGACTGCGCCGTATATACTCGTACATAGCTCTTGTTGAGGGTTCGATTTCCTTACGGACAAATGTTTTTGTGATGAACATATATAAAAATACGTAATACAATATAAATGTTAATAAATGTATTAATATACATTAAATAAATTACATAATACGGTTTTACGGTATTCACTGGTAGTTTCGGTGACGTTTTAATTGCTCTGACGTCCTCTATTAACGCTCCCTAACGACTCACGGGACCCAGGCATCAAACTAATAATCTACTTAGGATCTTTATTATTATCCTCTTGGTATACTTAACTAGGGCAAGACGTAATACTAGAATTATTGTAATACCAACGCAACAGACAATAGGCTATTTAATTGTTTCTCTGTGGGCGATAGTGACTCCCTTATGTACTCTGAAGCCTTCAAAGAAGGCAGTAAAAGGTCGTGATATTACTAAGCATGTAAATTTTAAAAGGAACAGCTCATATGAAACAGAAGGTATGTTTAAAATAAAGTAATATCTTAAGGCTAGCATCTTAAGAATTAAGAAAAATAACTGATTCTCAAAGTGGGTGGTCGACGAACTAAGTTTGAGAACCTATGGGTTATATGATCATCTTCGTTTGTCTCTCTCACGGGATTTTGGATGACTCAAATGTAAAACCGAATAAAAAAGGTCTCTCGATTCCGGGCATTCCCTACAATGAGGCGAGATTATTACGTTCTTGTTTATGGAAGACCAGCTTTTCTAATACTTGATTGTTGAAAATGTTTTACCTCTGACACGGCTTTGTGTCACTCATATTTGTCACTCATTATTTCATTAAACAACATTATTCGCATTGTAATAATAATATACTAATCTGAAGAGTGTAGGTTGCGGGCAATGGACGGAGTCCACTAACATTTCCTTAAATAGAACTACAGTATTTGAGTAAAGACGTAAGTATACTTTGCTACAACTTCATGGCGTTGTGGCACTTGCATTATATCTGTCTACTACTTCCCATAAACAAGAGAAGTGGTTGTTGTATAAAAACCACTTTCTCTTTTTATGTATCAACACAAGCGAGCAAAAATGTTTTTGTGTCTCAGATTTCTAATGCATATTCCATAATTCAAATATGACACTCATTTCTGAGTTCACGAAGTCAAGCTCAAGGTATTGGTAAGGACTTGGTTCGGGAAAAGATCGTGACTAAAATTGACGCCCATGTCTTCTTCAAAACTTTGTAGGGATATGTCATGTGAGGAACGTTAACCTGGACTTAACGAGGGAGGTACTGTGGTTGAGTTAGACCTTCGCACACTGAGAGGAGATCTATCTGAAAAAATAGTAAAAGAATCGAAAATAACGATGATGTAATAAAGCGTCAGATCAAAAAAAAAAAATGTTATATTATTTAAATTACATTCTTTAAAGAAATAACTAATCTTATTACAACGCGAAAAAATTAATTAATTATGTTTAAATATTAATTTGTAGACAAGCAAAATATTTGAGTATTACAAGACACCTAATTATACATTAATAGGAAAAAGATTAGGTTATTACAAAAATAATTTATTCATCATATAATAAGCTAAGGCCGAAGAAATTGGTCAAGGTCGAGTTAATTTTTTTTCTTTACAAGTGAACATTCAATGTTTTTTAAATTAGTTAGGTATTTCATATTTACCATTCCCAAAGTGAAGTGAAGTTCGTCGTCAAGAACAAAGTACAATCGAGATCAGCCGATGTTAGAGTAATATTCCATGATTTATAGTGATCAATTTTAACGGCCTCGTTGGTCGAGCGGTTACAAACGCTACTCCTGATCGGGAGGTCCTAGATTTCGAATCCCGGGTCGAGTACTATTAAATTTCTCTAATTTAGAATTTCTAGTAGTGACTCGAAGTATGGACCTATGCCAGGCGTATGGCAATAGGCTCACCACCTAATCCATCGGACTTAAACGTAACTGGTGAAACGTGGGAGTACTACACTCCTCTGCCTACCTCTTCGGAGATTACAGGCGTGATGTTACGTTTACAGTCATTAATCCATTTCTCATCGAATACAAATGAAATGCTAGTAATATTGCATCAAGGACACTTCCAAATTGTACATTTATAACTAAGTCGCTAGGCAATTAAGTTGATCTCTGACACATTTTAATCACTGCAAGTACCAACGTCATGACTCATGCTTGCTGCGGAACACTGGCGAATATATAACATTTCAATATGTACACAGAAAGTATCCAATTTTAAGCTATAAACAAATATATATAAAATTAACCTGACGAAATACATAATATGCTTTATGTGAAATTCAGATCCGCCAAAAAATATAACTCCTATTGCCAAGAAAATCTTTTCCAAGTTTTTTTTTTAAATACGGGCAAATTGCTATTGCAGTCCTAAAACTCTTTAAAAACTCACTGCTAACGAGCCGAAACTTTCTTGCGAGTTCCATACGGAATCGTAAAATTCATATGAATTTTTCATAATGCTCACGAATATGTAAGGCCACTCCGGAGAATTATAATATTTTATGGGCAACTTTATTGCTGCGTCGCACGTGTATTTTTCGGGATAATGTAACTAGTTACCACTTCGTTCGTTCGTCTGGATGAACTGCTACTTTATTGCCGCATATTTCTTACTTTACTCTTAAGTATTATTGGACTTATTTTCCCTATGACTTATCGGTTACCACTGTTGTAAGGTATGTATGAGTCAATACAGGTAAATAATTTATTAAATATTATATTTATCAGTTATTTACGTTTTTGACTTTATATCAAACAATATTTAAAATTTAATAATATTTAATGTAGAATTTCTATTATTGACTTGGAGTCTGGATTTGTGCCCGGTGTATGGCAATCGGCTCACCATCTATTCCACGGGACTCAAACGTAACTGGTGAAACGTGGGAGTGTACTACGCTCCTCTAATTTTCTGAATACCCCTTCGGAGATTACAGGCTCGATGTTACTTTTTTAAATATTTAAAATAATGTAAATAGCACCACCAACTGTTCAATAACAAGTTTGATTAAGCTACTATTATCGATGGATTCACTAAAAAAACCGCGAATTTACTAAAACAAATTCATCTTAACGAGTAGATCGACATTTTGTATTCCGCGAGGGTTGCTTAAAGAAAATCCTCGAATTTTTAAAATTCGGGCTGTATATGTCAGGATGGAATGTAGGTATATTACTAAAAAGTGAATTCTTGGTACCTAGCAAGGCTCCCTCTTCATTATAACTCTGAAAAATCAATTTATAGAATTTATTTGATCTCAACTGGACCTCACTTTGAAAAAGAAACTGTCGCAGTTTTTTATGCTCCAAAATATGTAAGTCTATGGTTAAAATGATAGAATATTCAGCGCAGTAATGAATGTAGACCCGAGACTTGAGTGAAAACACAAGACCAAGGTGAACTCAATTATTTCATGGACTCAAAGAAAGAGCGAAGACTCTTGAGAACTTGTTTCATTGTTGTCGATTAACGAGTAACGAGTTCAGAAAACAGATATTTCAAGTATTTAAAACTGAGCAAGTCTTGCGGTAGCTATGTACCAATAACGCGTGACATTTAACCTCAGTAAGGAAAATATTTTAATGTATAAAAATATAATGAAATTCAGCTTTCCTAATGTATAACATAATTTCTTATCGACGAATTCTTTGAGGTATAGGTACAGCGTTTTGGTTCTCTGTCAAATACCTACTTTCACTGATACTATCGTTTAGATTAGAGGAACTTTGGGCATTGCTCGCTCCCTTCAACTGGTGGAATTGCCGCACTGACATAGACATTTTTGTCATACTCACGAAATTGCTTCCATAAAATGCCACACACCAAAAGTATATAAGTAAATAATTGTAATTTAATAAAATAAAAAGTTCTGCGTCCACGATACTGAAAAACTTTAATAATATCCATGCAAGTATTTATATATTTTAAACACTGATTGACGTTATTCGCATATCTTATGGTCGAGCGAAGGTTCAGCCGAGGCAGACCACTTTGTTTAAGACTGATAGAGTTATTTTACATTGTAAAAGTAGCGATAGATCATATTAACCGTCTATTGTTAAACGCTCAGTGAGCTCAGCATCTCTCCAATTAGGTCAGAATTCAGTTCTAACTGAGATCATTGAAACTACACAGAATGACGATAGAACAATGAAGCATTGTTTGTTAGGGTGCATCCACACGTAAACCTCGTATCGGCTTACATGTATAAAAAATATTACATGTGTAAAAATATGTAAAAAATTGTGTAAACCCAATAATGTCGCAAAATATTTTGAAATTGTCTTAGAAGTCATCGACGTTACGAAAGCAAAGTAATAACATCCTGTGAACCAAAAAAGTTCATGAAAGTTTCTTGCTTGTAATAACACATTCAAATGCTGAGTTGATGCTAAAAATTACACGAATATATTGTAGGATACTATTGTCAGGGCGAAACAGGTTTTTCAGCCGAAACCGAAACCGAACCATCGGACGATCGCTATAGGATACATGGCAGCTGTTAGCGTTTTGATTTAACTTAAAATATTCAAGTACAAATCGTTGCTTTTAATATCAATAGGGGTGACTGTATCAAATTATACATATCGATTTTTATTTCCATTTCTTTCCATCAAATATATTCTACATATTTGCCATTTCATACCATCATTGTCATATAACATCATTACCATATTTGTATACTAAATTGTGGTCAAGGAGACAAAAGTCAAAATTCTTAACATTAGCTTGGAAATAGCGTATCGTTGAAGCGTTTGCAATGGAACAAGACTGCTACACTCAGCTTTTTAATGAGTTCTGTCTGAAGAATTCAGAACAAGGTGTCTTTATGACGTTAGGACTTTTTTATAACTTTTAAGTACCGTACTTACCACGAACAAGAGTCACAAAGGAGTGATTGATATTGAGTCTGCGAAGGAATATTTTACAATATAAATTACCAAAAGGCAATATTCAGCTAATTTCTAATGTATTGTCGTGAAATAAATCATATAATGTTGTAATGTCATGTTGGGGAACTGCGAAAACTTTGTATGGCTTTCTAAAGTACTAACTACAATATATATTATCTATGTATGAGTATTGTGTGTGTGCAAGCAATTATGGTAGGTATATTTATTATGTAGTCAATATTGATCATGTACTTTATATCTAATATAGGAAGTATCTAATGGCTTAACTTCGAAACGCCTCTTTTCCCCGATCCTACATAGCCAAATATAGGTAACCTACATTTGCTACAAAAATCTAAAATTGCCCAACTGTAAAAATTACTCGTATTAAGTACCTTACTTCATTTATCTAACTGAAAAGAATGTTCATACTTTACACATAAGATACGTGAAAACCAAAATATAACAAAGAGAAAAGGCAACAAAACGAAAAATGGAACAATTATTATGATATTTACCTAACATACTTAATTCAGCTTAAATATTTATAAACGCTAAATTTGTTGATACGCCTATAAACTGACAACCCTATAAGATTGTCGACTTTCCCGCGCAGTTGTTTGTAACATTTTTTATTATCATTCATCATTCATCATTATCAGCCTACTCCCGTTCACTGCTGGACATAGGCCTCTCCAATGGCACGCCAATGAGCTCGATCTCCAGCTCTTTGCATGCAACCATTGCCAGCCACTTTGCGTATATTGTCACTCCACCTAGCTGGAGGGCGTCCTACGCTACGTTTG
>DWME01004291.1:0-16586 GCA_018244795.1 Parelbella ahira ahira
ATATGTATAAGTCTGTTGGTCCAATGACTAGTAAAACTGACTGTTGAGCCGAGGGTCATGGGTTCAATTCCCACCTAGGACAATTATTTGTACCATGACCTCTAGTGTGCGATCTGTGTCTGGGTGTGAAAAAAATATCTATTACAAATGTATAAGTATCTATGTATGTACATATGTAAGTTTGTGAAAACCTGAAACTTAAAGGTTTAAAGGAGCATTAATAAATTAAGCGGTTTCTGATAGACTTGGTCACTTAACTATGCTCTGCTACCTTGACTCCTTAACAATCATTATTGATTTCAAATATTTGATGTTTTAATAATGGTATTCCTTTATCACTACTACTTATTCAGACAGATGGTTCTTCATTATTAGTTGGTTGGGTAATCATCATTAGTCTGATTTGTAATTCAATTATTTCTATAATTTGAATGCCTTGTTGATTGAGTGGTGGCAAGGGTGACTGACGATTGTGAGGTCCTGGGTTTGAATCCTGGGTTGGGTGCTATTGGACTGTTCTAATTTAGAATTTCTTGTAATGACTCAGAGTCTGGATCTGTGCCTGGTACATGGCAATAGGCTCACCACCTATTTATTCCCTGGGACGTAAGTGTAACTGGTGAGAAGTGGGAGTGTACTACACTCCTCTGTCTATCTCTTCGGGAATTACAGGCGTGATGTTACATTTACATATATTTCTTTCATTATTATATTGGATCATATGGATTGGGGATATTGAATAATAATAATAAATAATAATCGACCCATTTGTCAGTCCACTGTTGGAATATGAGTCTCCTCTCATATTGAGAGGGTTAAGGCTCATAGTCTGCCATGCTGGCCAAGTGCGGGTTGGCAGACTTCACACACCTCAGAAAATATTTTTTTTTTATAATTTCTAAGGTGTGCAGGTTTCCTCACGATGTTTTCCTTCACCATTAGCAAGTGATATTTAAACTTAAAACACACTTTTGTAAAGAGGTGCCGGCCATGGATTTGAACCCAGCACTCCCTCGAGTGAGAGGCTGAATTCTTAACCACTAGGCTATCGCTGCTATTGAATAGTTTTATGGAATTAAACACAGCGGGTTAGCCTTGTAATTCAGTGGGTAATATTGCCAGTGTTTTAGGAACCATAACACACAAGGACATTTTAGTTGAGGCTTTTTTATAAATATTTTTTTTATTATTATTATCAAAATGTCTACCATTAATAACAGTGTAGTAAGTTCCATGTGATCATGTATAAAATAAGCCAAACACTAAATACATGTAGCTCTGCCAATATTCGTCCTTAGTAAAGCAATTTTATCTTTTTTAATAAAACAATGGAAGATTAGTGGATATTTTTTAACAGGGATATGAACCAATTATTTTTCTTTTAGATTCTTGGCAAGGAACATGCGGACTTGGATTCGTGTAAAGTAGAGTATATATCACCCAACAGTTCAGTTTGTACGGAGTTTGGCCCCATAACTACTAATGCCTATATAGGAGGGATCAGCCTTAGACCCTATATCCTAACAGTAATATATAGTAATGAGACAACATCAGTTAGAATGAATCATACAGTGCTTAATATTACATTCACAAATATCAAATGGAAGAGTGAGTATGACAAGCCATATTTTAAATTTTACTAAAAGGTTAAACATTTGAACCAATGAATGAGAACCTACATTGTTCATAGTTTTTATTATTTAGTGCTTAAAAATCAGTTTTGCTACCTATTATTGAATATATTTTATGTCATCGTTTAAAGTACGTAAAATTTTTATTTTATATATGTTATGTATTTAAAATCTCCGTTTAATATTGTTTTATATGTGAATATGGGATAGTGAATCATATAAACATTTTGTAACGTATTGTTTGTCACATGAATATTATAAAAAATATATATTGAAAATTCTCTTGCACATACCACTTCATGACACCACACTTGAAAAATTGTTCAATTGTTCAGCTGAGATATTATCAAATATCCATAAATAGACACAAACATCTGTTACTCAACTTGACTTGAATAAAATATGTACATAATAATTATAACAGCTCTGCCTACTCTTAAATTTACTCAGAAAAATTTCAAATCCACAATTTCCTTCTAAATATGTAACACTGAAAGACTAACATTTGTTAATACATATAAATATGAGATATGTGATGATTAAAATATTCAGTTAGCATATTTTTTATTATTGATATATCTTTGGTTACTGATGTATCTTCTGAAATAAAATCCAGGTAACACTTTAAACAGTCATTTACTGCTATCTCTAAATTAAATGTGAAGCTGTACATTACTTTAAAATTCTAAATATGATTATAAGTAATTTAATTTGAGGGTTCCAACACAGTACCTATACTTCTAACTATGAATTTCATGTATTTGATGATAAGTACTGTCTTTCAAGAACATTAAGTTTTATTATAATGCCTTTTCTCACTATAAACATCATTCATCAATTTAATATGAATATAAAAATTACATTTCTATTGTAACTTACATCTTTGTATGTTTGCATTATTTCCAATTTAATATGCCCTATTTACATAATAGTTATTGAAATATGTATTTCCCTTTCAGCTATGAAATTCCGTTTTCAAAAATACCAGAATGAGGAGAGACATTGCAGAAACATAGCAATATCAAATGATGTGAAGATCGATGACCAATCAGTACTATATTATGATTGTTATTGGTCAGCAACTGATGGCATTTCCAATGGACAATGTCATGTCCTTGATTTTGAAGCTACAGATGATTTTGTTATGAATAGGGGAAAATATTACTTCAATATACCTACAGAGCAGATGCTGAGTGAGTAGCATTTGATTATTTAGAAGTATCATTATATCTTTTAAAGGATCTGTGTTTAAATCCAAGTTGTACAATTTATATTATCTTGACTTTGACTAAATGAGGTAGGCAGAAAATATTTAAAGTATTCTTGCTATGTTCTTAAGAGCTTCAAGTCAGGTTAATATATGGTGTGATATTTAATATATATGTTGTGTAGTATTTTGTATGATGATTGTTTGAGGATTGAAATTCCATGACTAAAATCAGTCATAGATGTTATTTATATACTTGCTCAGTCGAATATAGCTTCAAATATGTCATTTAACAATAATAGAATGGCAACTAATTATATAGAAATGTTTGGTAAATGGTTTATAATAAGTTAATCCTTTCTGAGATTCTCCACCAATTTTATTTTGAAAGGTTAAAAGATCTAGGTAACTATGATATGAGCCAGTGTATGAGCATGTGTGAGCCAGTTCTTGATGAGCTCACATAAACAAAACTATCTTGAACTTATAATGCCCATTTATATGTATACAATCATACAGTATTGTTTTCCTTGTTTGGTTTTTGCTATATATAAATGATTTAATTACCAATTAATTTAGTTACATCCACTAACATATATTTATCTTGTTATGTTAATTGTATTGTCATAAAATATTTTGATTTATGCAGTTGATTTAATTCAGTTGTATTGAAAAATTTTAGTTTGACAAGTCAGTAAAACAAGGGATGTTCCCTTTGTGAACGTATATATATCTGTATGTTCACAGCTTCGGTATAACAGGGTCATAAATACAAACAATTGTGAAAATTATATTTAAGTCCTCCACAGAACATATACAAAAACTTGCATACAGAGTTTACTTCATGTTAATAAGAATAATGCAGTACAAGCAAAATAAGACAGCATTTTAAATGGCTCCATTGTAAAAACCTCAAACATGTAATTCCGACATTACCTTATGAATGGTGCAATATAAAGTGTCTTGATTGTTGCTTTGGTGTCATATACACCAATTTTATATTTGTACATCATTTCGTCACCAGGTTCAACGATAACGGAGAAGAGTTGGGTACCTTTTGTTTACATAGAGGTAATGTCATCTACGATGAGGCTGCATATAATGCCCCCACCAGAACAATTGAAAATAACCTCTTATCATGTACAAGTGAAATGGAGGGATATCGAGGGCTTACAAGAAGCTGCAATACAAAAGAATAAGACAATTAAAGTATACAATAACACTGAAGAAGTTACTTTTGAGTACAGTTTGCTGAAAGGTACAGGTGTATACCATTTTGTTGTCATACCAATACATGATGGGTGCGAAAATGATATACTGACGTGTAAAAATGTAGAAAGTCCAAAAATAACAATAAGTAAGTATAAAAGTCCTGATTTTTCATTACATCGAAATACACGCTAAGTGTTATTGTTAAAGTTTTAGAAATTTTGAAATTCTTTTCAAGTACGGCGCCATTTGTTAGCTACCTGCTTTTTGATTGGGAATACCATTCCCAAGTTAAAACCGCCAAAAAATGATTTTGACACTTAGAACGTCATTGACGACATACCTTGTGTAGGTACCTATCTAGTTAGTATTATGTTTTTAGTTACGGAATTTACGCCACTTTAATCTCGGACTGCCTTGTTGATCGAATGGTTGCAAGGGCGACTGCTGATCGAAAGGTCCTGGGTTCAAATTCGGGTTGCGTACTATGGAATTTTTCTAACTTAAATTTTCTAGTAGAAATTTTTAGCAGTGGCTCAGAGTCTGGATCTGTGCCCGGTGTAGAGCAGTAGGGTTACCACATATTCATGGTTATTGCTAGTTATTCATGGATTTCCAGCATAATACTGAATATGATCAATTTCGTAATATGTGCGGCTTGCGATTGTTTTATTTGTTAGTTTTGTACATTTTAACGGTTATGTAACGCGTAGGTGTATACATTGTGGATAAAAAAAAAATTCTTTCTTTCTATCTATTCCACGGTGGGATGTAAATGTAACTGGTAAAACGTGGGAGTGTTCTTCACCCTTCTGCCTACTCCTTCGGAGATTTCAGACGCGATGTCGCGTCTTTTTTACCTCGTTAATTTTTTATTGTTTTTTCATGTTTCAGTTAATGATGACCATTCAAAACTAAACATCTGTATGGCAAGTTTAGCAGCTTTAGTTGTGGCTGCATTGTTTGGATACTACATATTCCTGCTGTTGGTTCGACGATGGTGTTGTAAGGAATATAGCCTAGCTATTGGTCAGTTAACAACATTGTCCACCTCATTTTCTCATACTAACCTTGGTCATTTGACGTGCTTTGTGTGACATGCTTGTAAGATTTCATCCATGTCATTGTTGAAGGTTACGAGTTTTAATTCATCAACTGTTATAATTTATCAAATAAAATTTTTTTGGTATATTAATCAAACTATCATCATCATCATCATCAGCCATTGGATGTCCACTGCTGGATATAGGCTTCTCCTAATCAGTGCCACTTCCTTCTGTCCTGGACCCTCTGAATCCAGCACAAATCAAATTATGCCTTAACCATACTTGTTCTAAGAGGATACTTACGTTCAAACGATAAAATGTGTACATAGTCATTAGTTGGGATTGAGGCAAATTATGGGCGAAAAAAAATATTAGGTATTACTTGAGTATCACAAATGTGTATAAGAAAGGTCTTCTCGGGTTATCACAGAATATTTTTAGTATAAGAAACAAATAAAGTAAATACCCTTACATTTAGCTAAAGGGTTTTTCCAGCTATCAATATGTATTCTAAATTATCAGTCAACAGAAATTTGGGGTCAGAAATTGCTATGATGCCTTATTTTCAATATAAAATAATGTTTCCTGTTTCATTTACTATCACTGTGTCATTATTCACAGTACAATTAATATGTAAACTATTCAATATAACTATAATTATATAAATATCATGCAAATAATATGTATTGGTAATATATATTTATAACATATGAAATGAAAAGTAGGGGTAGGTATTTCACTTCGTATAGCCCCTTGGGGAAGGAAACCATTTTATTATTAAGGGTCTCGTGAGTATATACATTATTTGTACATGATATGTACCGGCTTAACTCACGTACATTTTTCGGGATGGTTCGACTAGTTTCGAACCAATATGAAGTCCTTCCTACGAAGATAAATAATCTTGTTAACATGAAAGACACATACAGTTCAAGTAAAATAAGTCTAAAATGAAATGTTTTAATTATTATTATTGCATACAGAAGAACCTCCTGGTTGACCATGAAAACATTAAATTAAATCGCGAATAAATAGTCTCTTACCATACTGTTTACTTGCATGAAATCCTGATAAATCCCCCTCTCTAACCTTAATTGTTAAATGTATTTTTTAAAACAGGTCGACTTGATTATTACTTGTTTTTTTTTCTTTCCAGGGAACGAGATCCCACCACCAACGAAGGTTCTTGTCATCTATCCCTCTGCAAACCGACTCCACGCGGAATGTGTGGCATCTTTCGTGTCCTACCTCCGGTTTGAATACGGTTTTGATGTTATGTATGATGGTGATATTTCTAATACTACTCATGGAGATCCATTCATATGGGCAGAGGAAGCTATAAGACTAGCTTCCCATGTAGTCTACGTAGTCGGTCCGGCGGAGGAGACAAATCTGTACAACAGTATTTACGACAAACCGATCATAACTGCACATCAGAACGTCGACACACTCCTACTGTCGTTGCTGAGAACCACAAGAGTGTCTAGAAAACCCAAGGATGTAATGAACGTCTTCTTCGAACATTCCAATGGTGAATTGCCAGTCGATACGAGACACGACAAGGTATATTTCTTGTTAAGAGATTGGCAGAAGCTAATATCACATCTTTCGAGGTATTTGCTGCCAAAGAAACAGATAATGAGAACGGAGAAAGGCAGGTCGTTTTTGGAGGACTTGACGAGGGCTAAGAAATTGTTGACGGATAAAAGGGATGACGTTATTGTACGATGTGACAAAATGGGCTCTATTGAGAAGAAAGTTTTATTGTAATTGTGGCATAGTTATGCCATAGTGACCATAGCTTCAATATGGAGTGTTATAGTGTGGAAATGCTAATCATTTGTTGAAGAGAAGTTCTGTTGAAAGTCGAAAAAAGTGTTTACAACGTCAAAACAGTTCATCTTGTTGGAATTCTGAAATTGCAAGTCATTAATGGTAAGTCAATTCAAAAACATTATTAAATCACCAAAGTCTGGTACCTCCTATATATTTTTTGTGGGAAGTATTATGGTTTATCTATAGAACTTCAGGCCATCGCAATTGTGCAGAAGTTACATATATGAGTGACATATATATACTGTTAAATAAGAAGGACAATCAATTTAAAAATCAGGACTGTCAATAGTTGAGAGTTTGCTGCAAGATAGAGTTTGTAAGAAATGATTATATTTTTGGTGTTGTAAAAGGTTTTCTAAATCAAAGAGTTGAGGATATTAATGTAAAATGATCTGGAACTGTCAGTGGTGGAGGGAACTTTAGATTTGTACTGTAATAATAATTAGTGGTAAATATTGAAGTGTTTTCTTCTTGTTCTTTGACTGATAGTTACAGAGTTAATACATGGTTGGACAGCAAAGTTTGCATTGTAATGATTACATGATTTAATAGTGAATACAACATGATGTGGACCTTCCTTTTACAGTCTTTCCTAAGGTATTATGCTTCCTTTAGAGAAAAAAATAGCTATGTTAACACCTTGGGGGTCCATCAATGTTGTTAATTCATAGGGGATAGTGCTTATAAGTATTTGGTTCCAGTTGTTGCCATTCTGTAATAGTCGGTAAACCTTGTTCGTGACACAAACTCAACTAATTAACTTTTACAAGGTGGGTTGGTTTCTGAAGTAAATTAGTAAAATAAGCCACTATTTCATTGTCAACTGGTACTCATTAGTACCAGCAATGAAATGTTAGTGCCACATGCTGTTTATACAAAAGAAAATACTTCAGTATTCATTCTCACAAAAAAAAAATTATAAATGTTGCTATTAAAATTAATTATTGTTAATATTACTATTAATTATTAACGAAGATATTTTGGTGGTTATTTATAACTGTTGTTGATGTATAAATTACACTCAGTTATAAGAAATTCTTGCTTATATCTCTGTGGCTTTTGGGTCATCATTATCATCGCTTATCAGATATGAGACACAGATATGTAATATTTTAAATCATTTATGTGTGGTATATCTGACGGCCAGTGTTCACTGATGACCAGGTATGTTAATAATCTGGCTTTTCATTGAATTAAGCACAATATGGAAGTGATGACCCTTGTTAATATACATTTGGACTTTTCGCACACTTATATCCAACAAAGATAACTCACAAATTCTACTTTACAATACATTTGTTCAGCATATAACAACAAAACATATTCATACATGACATCACGGTTAACATCTTGTGTCAGATCATGTACACATCTTATTAAATCTTTTTGTTACAATGAAATATGTACTATATATCATACACAAGCAGTAATATGCAGTATTTATCATTACTTTCATTGTCCTAGTTCTGATGTAAGTGTGCAAGGTTTTTAAAATCTTACACAATATATGATAACTATTTCTTCATGTTCATTATTTCTATGTGAACAAAAATATTTTGTAATATATCCACATTCATCTTTTAAAACAATTGACCTTTACAGGTTCCTTTTTAATATGTTGTATTTTTCCAGTTTGAACTTCTTATCCATGTCTGTTTCTCCTAATTCATATATTAAGTCCAAATTATTATTTTTATATCAAAAAACTCAACGACATATTTTACAAAATAAAAACTTTATAAAAAGCAGATATATATTTTTACTTACAATTACCATATTTGTAATAAAATCTCTCATGTCTACTTACACATATTTCATAAAATTTACTATTGTTAAATTGCTATGTCTGTTATGCTCCTAACCAGCAAAAATATACACTTGTTACTTGATATAATATGGATTGTAAATTCTTGTTATTGTATCAGAAGCATTGACATGGGCCATATAAAATAATTAACATTTTTTTGGTATTAGTAATGTCCACAGGTGACAGTGTTTAATCACAATTAAATTCCCTGATTTTATATTAAAAATTATTCAGTTCTTACCTTTTCCAATATTTAAAAACTTATGCATCCCATATACAACACAGAAACCTTCATTTTTTGATCTCTACTACAATGAAGCAGCACTCATGTATTCTCTATCTATTTTCCAGAAATTCTTCCCTAATAAGTAAGCATGTTATTACAATTGTTAACACATAAAATTTATGTCTACTATTATGACATGTATTCAATGTTATACTTTGACTAATTTAGACCTGTTAAATTAATGTTTATGTAGATTTTGTGTGTAGTTGTTCTAATATGTTTTCTTTCAAATAATTTGAGTCTGTACCTTGATTGGACCGGAGTGCCATACATGTGTTTAGCAACTGAATTTCAATTCTAAGGCCACTGCATTTGCCTATGATTATTACCAATATTGTATATTACATATCAATGTACCTTGAGTTCTTTTTATTTTTTCTCCAAACTTTGGAACATGAATGTTTATCAAGCAGAGAATTTTATATTGACGGAATATCAATGCAGTCCATCCTTAAATGTTTATTCAAACGAATTATGAATGATTAAACTATTAGTTGTTCAGTTTAATGTTTGATATATAGTTTGTATAGTCTGATTGTTCAACATAATTCACCGCATCTTATTTCATGTACATTTTTTTTAAATAGTATTTTATATGTTACATCAAACACATATAGATGTATTGGATCAGTTTGTATTATTAGGTTTTTTTATTATATCCTAATACAGTTATTATTAGACTGTTCCGAATGTTTATTTCACATGATATTGTTATATATTTTAACACACAATTTTGTATTCTCTTTTTATTATGCATGTTGAGGAATTGTTTTTGATGTGAAACATCTGTACTCATGGATAAAAACGATTGCAATATGAAATAATACTTGAATTTTTTATTTTTGTATTTAATGAAAATATATTACAAAAATACATGTAATGTATGTTTATTAAATAAACTGGCATCATTTTCTGGAAAAAAAATCGGAAGTTTCGTTTTTCATTATACCATATTTAGTTTCTGTCGTAATGTTCTTTTAAGCATATGACTTGTACACAATAATTTCTGCCAAGCGTCCCGTCACGGCTCACATTTTTATTCTTTTTATACTTGCTAATAAATTATGGGGGGACACATATGGAATGTTTTCAAAGACAATGACTAGTTAATCTAAACTAAAAACTCTGCCAAGTTCTAACATAATATTGTATCTTGTGTAATTATTGTATTTTTGTAAATAGCAAATGAAGTGGCCGAACAAAGCTATTCTGTACCTATATCCTTGGATTAATTATTTTTATTCACACTTCAATAGAGTGTCATAAGTTATGTCGGTTAAAAGTTACTGTTAGGTTTTTTGGCCATATTGGCACATTTGAAGAGTGGCTATTTTTCTTTCTTGAAGTACATAATTTATAAGTTACAACGGCTTACCTCAATGTCATATCCGCGACATTTTCTTTTGGCGGTCTTTTTTAAATGGATACGTGTGTTCTTTTAATTTCCAAGGTATTTCTGTGCTGTTTTTTTTAAAAATATTTAATTACCGATTGTACGTTGACATGTTATTGCAGTGTGAATGACCGTCTAATATTGTATGGTTGCATTTTTTATGTGATCATTGATCTCAATTCCGAACCTGTTGGAGTGAACGTGTTCTAATAATATACAGGATCTTTAAGCTCAATATTATATACCTTGTGGTGTATTTTTGTAATATAAATATTGATAAATATTTTGTTTTATTTTTACGATTTTTCACTAGTGTAGCGGTCTCTCAGTCCATATACCGTTAACAAAGTTCGGTGTTGTTTTGTTAGTAAGGAATATATTCGATTCAGTTGTAAAAGTCGCTTTGGGTAAGAAAAAATAAAAAGAAACTCCATATATACAACATTGCTATCATTGGTTTATTTATCACCCATGGTCTACAGACGAGATTTGGAATGCTGTATTTACAATAGGTACCTACATAATCGCACACACGTACACTGTCCACGCTGTAAAACCTTAACCATAAATTTAATAATGGAAGCTTTTTTTTATAATATTAGCATGAAAAGATTTTCAAATAGTTCATATACATATTACTTTCATTTGTTATCAGCAAAGTTGAACTATGATCTTAATATAATAATAGAAAAGAAATAGACAACACTGACATAGTATAGAATTTTTGAAATTGCACAATCAACATAATATTGTTTATACAAAGACACATAATTTTTACAAATATTAGATAAATGTCTATTTAAATAGAGTAGCATTACAGGTCATTTGCTGCCCTATGTTATTACTGCAGTAATACATTTTTATAACTGAATAAAATGGAAGTACACAAATAGGCAAATCTTTCACTTGAACAGCACAACATAAATATCTACAGAATATCTTACAACAGAATTTATGCAATTTCGTCACAGATCTCCAGGATTCATTTAAGGAATCAGAAAATGAGCGAAATAAGGTTAGCCTGTTGAAAGTAATCAGTTCCACTTTTAGATGATAATAATAATGAAACAAAATGTCAGAAACTATTCAAATAACAATAAAGATTAAACTTAACAACAACCAATATAGGAACAAGTTAATATTCGCAGTTATTTCATGATGTTTCTCAAATAACTTGCCGAAACTGAGCACAGTTTAAAGGTTGGGTTGTACGAGCAGCAAAAATGTTTTTTAATAATTGAGGGAGAGAGAGAGAGAGAGTACGTTAAACTTTCAAAAAAATTCCTAAAGAATTGTCAATACCGTAGAATTGAACAGTAATAGAGAACGAAAAAATCAATATAATGTAACGTCTTGTTGTTTGTTATGTGTCGAAGTTCGATCGACACGTCCCGGAAATGCTCGGCAAGTAAATTATTTGGTGTCGTATGAATAAAAAATGCGAATTATATAAACTTTACTGTATAAATGTCGTATAATTTATTCTTAGAATTTGTAATTTAACATTTTTATGTCAATAGTTCATTCTCATCATGTCACGTGACAGAGACCCCAGGGAACATTTTTTTTATGATCTTTCACAAATTTTCTAAATGATTTCTCGCTGTATATTTAGTTTAGAAATAGTCTAACGAGTTACAAATTCAAGAATTTTCAAGTCACAACTTGGATGTCCACATTCCTTAATAAATATTTTTGTACTGTTATAGTCTATCTGTCGAACACTGTCTAAAACGTCAAAATACGTATTTGATTTCTTTTGAATATTTTTCTTTCCATGTCTAATTAACATTACTGGAAGGAAACATTACTGAACCACATAATGTAGCAATTAATTTCAAATGAGCTTACATGCAGCCTTTTTTATATTTTCAATGACAAAATAATCTTCAAACTTCATAATTAAATTCTTCACTTTCATAAACCTTCGTATGTCACAGATATATGATAAATAAACTGGGATTATTTAAATGTCTTACGTCATGATAACCTGTAATTATTATGAGAAATGAATCAAACAGAAATTTAAACTAATTTAGCAGATTTTTAAATTCTTTTTGTTTTATATCGGCAAAACTATGAATTTTTAGAATTTCTGTCAATTGACACGAAATGCATTTTTAAAAGCTAATGTTACATTATTAACACACCTAACGTAATGAAAAAATCTAAAATATTAATTATTTCCGTTAAATTAACACAACTTTCTAGCTGTCTTCGAAAAAACAGTCATTTTACTAATAAAACATTTTAAACAAAACCACACGATATACAACCGATGGTCCAAAAATACAATTCAAATAAATTATCCAAAATTAGTACTAAAGTGTAAAAGTAATTATAACAATTATTAGGTTATACATTATATCATGATGCATGATTATTTCATTGATATCTACAATGCGACTTACGAAACGATACGAAGAAATAAACAAAGAAATCTGACATTTTCTTATTAAAAATATCTGCAGGTAAATGAATCCTTGATATTTATTACAGAGTTGTCTATTGTCACCATACACGCCAAATTGTTATTAAATAACACTTGACGACATCTAAGAACTGAATAATCTTAAATTCAAGACGGCGCATTTTCGCGCCAAATGCTTTCAGATACAAAAATTTACAATATGTATAATGACAGACAGCTTCCAATGTTATGACGTGAGAGGCAATAATTGATGACATTGTCGTAACTCCGCACAGATAATGGCTCGAACCTAATTCACCTCTTTTTATGTAATTTATTTATTTTTAATATGCACATTAGTGGAGTAGCCCGATATCAGCGTATACTTGAGCTAAAATTCATAAGAGCGTTAACACACTATCCGAAGAGAAATCCTATATAATTTTCATTAATACAAAATAGCGCTACCATACTAATGTTTTTATTTGAAAATTTCCGAATTAAAATACAGCAAGTATTTTTTTTTTAATTTAATAATTTATCATAGAAATATAGGTTAAGAAGAATATTCAACTTCATATAAACATTAGCTGAGCAATAATTGTAGGAATAATAAAAATGCTATTTTTTAAACAGAAAAATTTGGAAGTAATGTTAGAAAATTATTTTCTTAGAATTTGTCTATCAAGATTTTACATTGCCGTCTATTATTTACATACTAACAAATACTAACTGTAGGTACATATATTATATACATAATATATTATGCACTGATCCTATTTAACCCACATGTACTAGGGACAATATTTTTAATAAAAATATGAACATGTATATTATCTGCTCCGACAACCCTTGTCATGGCAACACTTGATATTTGTAGACGTGTTAATGTTGAATTGTATAGTCCTAATACCAGAAAAACTCAACAGAAACACATGTTAGTACAAAGGATGACACGCGGCTATGAGAACGTACAGCTTATTGGGGAGTCGTCGCGCGAGACTAACTTCATGTTCTGGAATAAAAATAAATACCATAATAACATGCGTTCAAAACCATATTATTTAGATTATAATAGGATATGGTCAAAATTTGGTCTGACATAACGGAGGATGCAAAAAAAGGCATCAAATGCGTTAACGTAACGTTATTTGTTATGAGAATTGAAAAGAGGAATTATCAAAATTAAATACGTCGATTTTCTACACACATTCATATCTTCACGCTAGGTCTCTTACGGGGGAGGCTGAGAACATGGAGATCCAAATATTTATATCCTTGGAGGCCTGCCAGGCTTGTTTCACATTCATCACTCTTTTCATACATGCGCACCACTTTCGGAAACTTCTAGCTCTTATATAACTTCTAGTTTTCAAATAAATTTAATCTCAACAAATCAAACCTTACATGATCTCTAGACTGCTGTCGCTATTTTTCGTCGCCTGTTCACCCTCGCTGGAGTTGGAACCTCCAGACTCGGATCTCTGGCTGCGGCTCCTGTGCGGTTTCTTCTTCTCCTCAGTGGGTACTTCCGTGGAACTCGCCTCCTCGGACTGCCGCTGCCACGCCGGGATCGACGGCGGCTCTGCCCGCGCCTTAATGGAAGGGAACTGGTTTCTGGAATTGATAGGTTGATAGCAATGAGTATTTTAATATATGATAATAATAATGAAAATGTATGAAATATATAAAAGAGTACACAATACAAATTTATGATGCGTAGTTCCCACACTCGGATCCCTTGTGTTGTGAGAAATAACATTCTTAAAGGCGTTACGTCTAAATTTATTTTACATTATGTTTAATGACAATTATATTTTAGGTAATTATTCTGTTGCCGCTATTCCTTGTTCACTTGTTCCAGTCAGGTGACCATTAGAAGTACAAATATCAATTCAATAAACTTTTGGTGAACTCGGAACTCTGCCTGCGGCACGCTACGGGACAGGTCAAATAAGAGTTACTAGGCAATAAGAATCAAATAAATTTCATTTAAACTATTCAAAGTTACATTAGGGAATTTGATTATAAGCACTGAAAGAATTGATACTAGAAATCAGGGCAGATGACATATTTATACATTATAATTCACTAGGATGTAACATACAATTCCATATGACCTAATATTTCCTATAATTTCAAATGTAAGGAGATTCAACTGGCAACCCCAAATTCGCTAACTAGGATTGACCGGTAGGAAATACCATTTGATGTCAAGTAAATCTTTGCTAATAATGAAGAATGAAAATTTCATTATATTTATTGTATATATTTGTTATATGAACTTACTCAACTGTGAACAAAAAAGTAATGAAAAAAACACTTAAATTGAAATTAAATAATTTCGTAGCATTAATTACAGAAGCGCTCAAGGCCTTGACGCGCTTGCGGATTGCAAATAATTTGCACGATTAAGCAACACTGAGCGCAGCCGGCATTTGGGTGGGTGACTGATAGTAGTTGAGAATTTTCGTGACAGATGGGTTGCAAAAGCAATACTACCAGCTGACTGACCAGTACAAAAAGGGCTAGTGCCAGTCATATAGGTACTGTGGTAGCAACATTTGTTCATCATACCTATTAAGCAGAATGCCTTTGACGGACGCGATGTCAGACTTCAGATTGTCCAATTGCGACCTCAAGGCCGTCTGCTGCACCGTGGTCTGCACCTCCGTGCGCAGCGAGGATATGCTCGCGTTCATCACGTCCAGGGACTTTCGCAACTCGTCTATGCACTCCGCTGTGGTTTTGCGCTTCGGCTGCTCAACGAACAGCAGGTGTCTGATGCAGTTCTGTAAAACAATGCAGTGTCGTGGTTCGATAGTAATATTAAAAAAAAACGAAAAATAATGACGTGTTCGGCGCCCATGGCAAATACTGAGTGTGAGCCCTTTACGTCGTAATACCAATCTATTCTTTTATATTGTAATAAATATTGTATGCAGTAATTGTTATTATTACACATTGAATAATTTCGCAAATGAAAAAATCAAAACCTTTATATCATCATAATTCTGGGCTAAAACCATTTAGGGACTTAAAATGTGTTTGTCATCGACACCCTAAGAAGAAGCCGTAATCATCAATGACGCTTTTATGTTTAAAACACAATTTGGAGTACTTAAAGTGTGTATGTGAAGAAGGGAAGAAAGAGAAAAAAATATACAAAGTCCGATCTGTAAAAATGAAATAAAAAAAAAAAAAATGTTGGGGATTCAAAGTTCCTATATAAATTTCATAACAAGTTCATTAATCGCCGCCAAGCATAAGAACAGTTTAATTTTAGAGTTCGCCGAAGATTTCCACATGACCCAGTTACACTTCAACAACTCAACTCTACGATCCGAGAGCTCTTTAGGGCGCACGAAGATTACTAGTTCACACTTGCCCAGTATGGCAGATTCTAGCCTTATAAGTATTCATTCAGAGAGACGACTAATGTTTTATGATAGAATAATAAAAGGTTTCATGATGATGATGATGTCGATAATGATGATGATATAAATTGTATAAAACTTTTAAAGTATTGTTTTGTTTAAGCAAAATTCCTTTTTTTTATTACTTGTTTGCTTTTTTAGGCTTATATTTTAATTTAATATAAAGTCTTCACCCACCAGACATTCTCTCCATTACCCAGGTTTGGTTGGACGAGAATGCTATTAAGCATCAAGTACGCTCTTCTTCTCTTCTTCTTCTTAAAGTGCCTCTCCAACTAGTGAAGGTTAGCTATCAGCTTCCTACTCTCTTCCTTGTTTTTTGTT
>DWME01004292.1:0-16584 GCA_018244795.1 Parelbella ahira ahira
CCTACGTTGCTACCTTGGACAGTCAGGGTATTTAGCCCTGCCTAGGCAGTCTGCGTCATACCACGGTCAGTGGATCAGCAGCGACCTCTATCTAGTAATTTAAATTTGTTTGAAGTATTCGCATTAATAGACACATGTCCAGAGCTGTAATGAATATTTCTCCAGTTAAAGAGGAAAGGAAATTATACGTACGCATATTTTAAAATGTATTAAATATATTTAACGACCAACCAGTTATTTTTTTAAATCACTCCTAACTACATATATTTACTCTACAAATAATCTTTCAATTTATAATTAAGCAATAAAATCACATTTTTTTAAAGTTGAAAAAATGTCTCACACAGTTAATAAGTTTTGTTTTGTTTTTAATCAATAGAACATGTTTATTATCAGTTACTTTAACGACTGGAATGCTAGACTTAAATATATATTAAGCCGGCCACACGACAATATTATTTCCTCAATAAATTGAAATTTATTCAAATTTCATTGTAACTGCGACTTTATATTAAATGCAAAACATCAAAGGAACTGACAACGTATGCACTCATGCAAATGAGAGAATATTATTGTTGTAGAACCGGGCCTTAATATGACAAAGAAATAAGGTTAGCTGCAATATATCCGTGTAAGTACCTCAATTAGTTTTAAATGCCAATATTAAAGTACAGAATAAGCCAGAAAATAATATTTAGGAATCTCTTACTTTTCCAGTGATTACTTTTTAAACTAGCTTACGATAACAGCTATTGATAACTTCTGTACCACTACTCTCTGGCTTAATTAATCTATTCAGCATTTCGTATGGTATTTAGCTATTAATTGCAGTTGGTGAAGTATCTTATAAACCAATTTTTCTTTACCTAGACTAGGTTGTTGGAAATGCCTATTATCGGTGTTTTTAGCAGACTAAACATCCGTTAGCCCTAATGAAATTTTAGGTTAATAGAAATAGCACTACATTTAAACATCAAAAGTCAACATATATGTACTATAGCACACAGATCTTAAATTGTCCAGCAACGGCATATATACACAATGTTGTTTAATGTAGTTGAGTGGTGATTAAGGTTACAGAATACTACATTTGTACCTACATTTTTGTATGTAACGATAACAACGTAAGTAGCAGAGCAAGAACCAGGTGAAATATTGCTCTCCCCGCCCGAGTCAGCACGTATTGCATCTTAAATCCTATTTAGCACACAATTGCAGTCGCTGAGGTATTTTAATAATGAATTCTTTTATCTCTCACGTAGTTCATATTGTCGTAGCTGTTCTAATGAAAGCCTTCATAAACGTTTCGTTGTTGAGATAGAAATAGGTTTTTTCTTTTCAGTTTCATATTATTTCTCTTATTAAAAAGAAGCTAATTTTATTTGTCTATTAGGTTAATGAATTGAAAAATAATATAGATAGAATGACGATTGTCCATCATGTCCCTCCCGCCTTGTACATTCTGGAGCAGCCTGGGTGAGTATGCCCCACGCCTGTTCCAGCTCTGATAAGAAATCTACGTCCAGGAGTAGATGGTGAAAGGTTAAAAGCCATAAAATCATGATTGTATGTTAACATTCAGATTTATCTTATGTTATTACGTAATGGGGCAGCGTGGTGGAACCAAGATTCTTCTTACTATAGATAAAAAATATGATGCTCTCGTTTTATATAGGATATTTTGGTGCTTTAATGCACATTCCTAATTCAAAGTAAACATGTTTTTACACGTAAACAGAGGTAATCATGTTGCGCCTCATTATTTTGTCATGACGAAAAATCTATTATTATGATATGCTTTAAGGGGTTAAAGGCTTTCCTGACGTGCTTTGATAAATATTATGAAACGATAAAAATCAAATTGGAATTGGATCAAACTGAAATTGGATTTAAAAAAAAATTAATTTATAAAGAAAAGCTTTGAACATACATACATTTTTATAATATACAACATTACAAATGCTGCCTCGTTGGCATAGTGGTGCAAGCACGATTGTTAAACAAGAATGCTTACCTAAGTTTAATTTTCAAATCGGCGAGTATTATTGAGTTTTTTTAATCGAAACTCCTTGTAATCGCTTGGAGTCTGGATTCGATATATGGCATAAACTCATTCTCCAATCCATGGGACATACACATGTTAGAACTAGTGAAAAGTGGGATACTATACTCCTCTGGGTACCCCTTCGGGGAAACACAACCGTGACGTAGTATTATATCATTTCAAATATTCAGCAGTTATACTGTTGATACAGACGTTGTCATTTTAATCACGGTGTCATAAAACGCGTCATTACGACGACGAGTCAGTCTAACGCGCGCGGTAAAACTATCATCCGCTCTGTTGGCACATCCACTGTCTCCCAGCGGGACACTTGAACACTTAATAAATAAAAATAAAATATATGACATAAAATAAAATTCATCACTAACAAATTTATAACATATCTCTTGTCAATTTTCATAGCATGTCTCTTGTTAATCTCTTGTTTGTTGTCAATTCAATGAAATAATAAATAAATAGATACATGTACATCACCGTCTTATTTTTCTAATTTAGAATTTCTAATAGCAACTCAGTGTCACTACTTATTCGCTGGGAGGTAAACGTAACTGATGAAACGTGGGAGGGTACTATGCTCCTCTGCCTACTCATTCCGGGATTACAGGTGTGATGATACGTTAAAACATCATTGAGTTACTTTGAAGGTTTTTATATAAAAAATTAAAAATACTTAATGCTTAACAACAGTGTTTCGGTGCTGAACCAACACAGCTCGCAGCTGTCATTGTTATATTGACGAAGTATTTCGTAAAACGCGTCATTGTCAGGTCAGAATCTAGGTACTTGAGAGCATTAAGTTCATCGCTAACTCTATCGACGCTTTAGCACTCCGTATAAAGTTGGTCTTACTTTGCGCGATCGACTTTTTATTCTCTAGACGTTCGTGTAAAACGACTTATTGAATAATAATGCTGGGGCAGACGTCCTTAATGTTATCGTGCTATCATTATTGATTTCAATTCGATGTAATATAGAGAACACTGCAGTAAATGGTGTGTTATTGTTATAGCCTCACGCCTAGTCCTTTACGGGATAGGTAGCGGGCAACGGGAATGTAATATCTCTATCCTTACAACCTGACGTGCTCGTTCTAGTAAATGGTCTACAGGCCAAAATTAGGAGATTTTAAATAAAAATTTAAAATATCTAGTACCTATATAGTTGATTATTTGTATTTGTGCTAGTATCTTGTCATAGAGCAAGTTTTATAACTATACCTAAATATAAAGTAAACGGTTTGACCGCGTATATCCTGCTCTTCCGTAGGATTTAGTGAGTGATTGCGTCATAAAAGCGACTTGTACCTTCTTCTTCTCTTTGAAAAGAGATTAATGTCGCTACAAACTCCTTTACTCCTTCATTACGGGAATATTAAAAAAATACTTCAATCTATCGAATTCTCATATAATTCTTCTTTGCCCATTTTGCCCATTTTAAAAAGTAAAAACAAATTTTTAGAAAATCCTCTCAAGCCAGGTAGTCAGTCAATCAGTTAGAACTTCGCAACGGGGAAGAACCTTAAATAATATATTATAGGTATTACAAATGTTAATAGCTTAATTTCCTATGAAATATTAAACAAAACTCCTCTGTAGCATGTATAACGCTTATTTCGAAATAAAGCCAAGGAGAGGCTGAGCATATAACTGGAGCTGTGATAGAGTAGTTCCCAGAACTAGCTCACAAGGTGCCTTGTCCGCATACGATAAAGGTATCATCTAAACTCTCGGAGACAGCGGTGACGTGTTGGTTGAGAGCCAGCTGGATTATGTTGACAATGTAGTGATATGTTGTGAATTAGAACACATCTCAACATGCTTACATCGCATGTTGGATTGCATAAAGATAGCAAGTTCTGTCACTGGAGGGGTTGGAGGATTTTACTTAAAGTTAAATAATAATTTTCACACTTGCATCATATTGCTTTTCTCTTATTTATATTTGTTACTGTAACTATTTATATCGCTCGCATTATGTTTATTACTTTTTAATTTTTATAGCACATGCATACACTCAAAAATCTAAATATTTCCTTTAAATTTTTTATCCACTGTTTCCCTTTAAGAGCCTGAATTTGGAAACGTATGTCATCATTAACGTTCAAACTATTTTCATAAAAAAACTCACCAAAATCAATTGTAAAACAACGATAATGACGCAAAATTACTGCTATATACATTTTCGCTTTGTGTATACTAAACAAAACTCATTCATCATTTACAAAATTAGTTGAGATGTTTCAAAATTAGGTGACCTACGTACGTACCTACTCCATCGAACCCATACATTTTACAGGTTATTTTCCGTAGATTAGATACTAGATCAAGTCATATTTTGAATAACATTGTGCTACATAGCATGTAGGTGTATGCACGTTGCATAGGTGGGTGAATGTTATCGGTTAAATGCTTGTGCGAGTACGCTATCGCCCACGGCTAGCGCTCAAAACGGATTTCGCCTAAAGCATTTAATTTAACAGTCAGACTAATAAAATACATCAATATTATGAACACATAAATAAAACACCATAAAGAATATTTTTTATAATTAAAATATTATTTTCTATTTTATAAACGAAACTTCTCAAGTTAATGTTTATTGTTTATTTTTCCTTACGAATTCTAATCCACTCCGAAACTAGGTTGCATTGATATTCATTAAACATAAAATTCTAATCTCACAATGATTAAATTTGTTAAACTCATGTAGGCATTCTACCCGAGTATAGGTACTTATATTATATATATATATATTAGGTTATATAAAAATCCCTTTTTATGTCAAATAACTGAAATAGACACATTTAAAAAAGTTTCTAATGTTAGTACGTATGCATTGTAAAAAACCTACATTCAAGTGCTGTAGATACAAGATCAGATACCTATATGAATCTAAAACTTCAAACACTTCCTTTCAAATAAATATTTGCAATAAAACAATTTAATTTCTTCTAATTGTTAAAATCATGTAAATTTATATCGCACTATGAATTTATTCTTTAGATCAACCCACTGAAGTACAAAATAATCTATATCAGTTACATGTCTATCACTTAACTGTAATGCAACATAAAGACAGAGCAAACCAAAATATAACAGTTAAAAATACCTTTTTTATCAACAATGTCTCCATTAATATAAAATTTCAAAATAATAATTAGACTTTATTAAATTTCTTAGCGTAACAGTCAAACTAAGCGACGGAGAGGTTCACGCGCGTATATAATTGAATTGTGTGCGGTGCAAAGTGGACCGTCTTCAAGCTGACCTGCGTCACGCCGACAGCGGACGTCAGGCAACGTCAGGCGGCCGTCAGGCGGACTGTCAGGCGCGCAATGAAGTTATCGCACAACACCGTCAACCAAAACAAACTGTTGTTCTACGTTAACGTTACACGCCGCTATGACATGTCGCCTTTACATTTGAATGTTCGTTTAAAAGTCGGGCGTGACAGTCTCACAAAGGTGGCTATTACGTTTGTGAGAACATTTTTGTTTAAAATTAATGAGATAGGTAGGTATATAATACGAAATTACTAAATGTTTGACGCTGTTTGTACGATGTTGTATCTGTATAGTGGAAAATGAGATGAAAGTAAAATAGCAAAACAAACGTTCTTCTAACATAGGTTGGAAGAAAGATTTGGTGCGTATTATTCCTATTTATATGTCGGAAACAACTTTAATCTGTATCATTTTGTCAATATGATGGAACGAAAATATTTTGACAAACTAAAATCACTTGCGTTTTTAAACATTCAAATTGAAATATAAAATATAGTTTTTATAATATGTAGACCCATTTTAGCTTAATCTAGACCCTTTTGTATTCACCGACAAATAAGTTTTTATACTCGTAAACTAAAAAGTTGCCTACACCTACGCCCCATTTTATGTTATTTTTTGTATTTATTGTCATAAGGTGAAACATTATAGGTAAACAGTTCTATCATTTGAGCAGTCGGAATGCAAGCAGTGCCTAATGTAAAGCAATTCCGCTGTGAGCATTGCACGGCGGAGAACTGGATTCCAAACGGGCATTTAGCCGGCTGCATCTCGCTCTGCTACTTGATATTGATACGGCTATCTACTCAGAGACGTCAGGCTTAACTGGGATTTGCACTAGGGTAGAGTTAACAGGTTAACCAGCTTCTTGGTTATTAGTAATAAATAACCAAATAACTAACAAATAACTGAGAAAAACGAATTGATGTGCGTTAGTAAATGAACAATTAAAATTCTCAACTTGACCTTAATACAATGTATGTAGTATATTATGGTCGTTTTTTATTTTTCGTTCTATTGTTGAAATTGAATTTAAAGAAAACATAAACAGTTATAACAAGAAATTATATAGGCAGGGATATTTGGTGTTCTGTGATCTTTGGCTACCACGGACCTGACGTGATGATATAATAATAATAAATAAGGATATTGTCACGGTAGTTCCCGTACGAGGCAAACAGAGAGCACCGAGCGCCAAAGTATCTCTATACTTACAGATTTAAAATACTTTTTCCGCATTTATCACTCGCTTCATACGCGCACGCAAGTATAATCATAAACAAACAGAAATTATGAACGTAGAACACTTCAACAGTGCACATACGAAATGATCGAAATAATCTTCGGAGTGCTCGGAAGCCGTAATCAAATCGGGTTAGAGCGAGCGTCCTAATCGAGGCGAGCCATGCTCCACCTCCGTCAAACCCAGCTAGCAAACGTAACACGGTGTCTCCACTGCCGGGTAACACTCTCATATTGATTTGGAGAAATTGTCAAAGAAAGTGTTGATGTTAAAATGGGTTTGAAATTGTTACCATGTCATAATAAAAAAAATATGTGTATAGAACATTCCTGCTAAAATAAAAAAGGCATTTTCCTATCGTCCAGACTAGTAGAAAGAATGGTAGTTGAAAGAATTTCAAAATAAATATACGATGTGAATGTTTACTTATGTAGATGCTAGAAAAGACTAAGATTTTCTTATTTTGACCAAATAGGTCAATATCGGATGATGAAAGAGTCAGAAATCTCCGAAATTGGCGTGCGTGTATGAAGAAAGTAATGTATATACATATATGTAACAAAAGCACGTCGATTCTATAAGGATAGTGGTAGGTACTTGGCAATCGGTGCTTTCTCTATATCCCGTGAGAGACCTGGCGTGATGGTATATCGTGAACATTAAGATAATAAATATATGAAACAAAATATAATGTACAATAATTGAAATAAATCAATAATGTAAGCACAAATGGCGCTGTGAAGAAGCCCCCTTTTGCTTGCTGCACATATACTCGTAAGTTGCAAGCAGTCATACATGCTAATCTCAATAAGCTGCAGTGTCTTCACAAATCGTAATCAAACGCAGGTAGGGCGAGAGACCTAATCGCAGCGACCCACGCTCCACCTACGTCAAGTTCTGTCCGCGTGGACAAATTATCATGAAGTCAAATCCCGGAAAAGTATTAAAATTATTAATATTTCTGCGTCCGCAAGACCGACAGACAACTTTTTTTTTTTTAAAAAGGAAGGAATAACTGTGAATTGATGTGAATGCTTGATTTCTACGGTTGAATAGCTTTTTATGTTATTTATAAATAATCATTGTAATTAGCAGATAATTATTAAACTGTCAAGCTCATAAAAAAATATGTTATATCCAAAACTGAAATACCTACATATATGATTGTAATTTTATTGATATAGTCCATTTCAAGAATAATGCAATGCTCCTGTTATTTTGTAATCATTTCATTGCTACATGATGGTATTGCAACGGCGTGCTAAAAGCGCCAAAACCAGTAAGCAAGGTGGAGATGTGGCCAATTCACTTTATAGGCTGTACAGATAATATCACAAACACGCCTGTGCAAACTTTCTGAGAGTGCTACGTGTACAGACTTGACAATAAACTTCGCAAATAAAATCGTGTATATCTCACCGCTACAAAGCAATTGAAACTTTCCTAGCTGACGCATTTTTCATTACGTACGTATAAGATTATCTACTTTTTACTTATTTTCTGGAGATAACAATATTTAGAACCCAAAAAAAATAACATAAATATATGTATAATAGTAGGTACAATCAGAATCAGCAAAGTTTATATTAAAAATACTGTAATTCTCAAGTCGATATTGTAAACATCTTCATAAAACGCTACGTTTTTATTTTTTTATGGACATGACGGTTCAGACATGGGGTTCTAGAAAAAAACAGGTAACGAGAATCTCTGGCAATGCAAATGTCCATAAGCGATGGTGACCACTTACCTTCAGTTGGCTCGTTTGGATGTTAGACGGATTAGGCAATAAAAAATAAATATTTTTGTCAACAAAGCGAGATTGACATAATTATATTATTATTTTGAATGCTTACATTGCAGAATTTCCGCTTGCTCTAAGCGGCAACGCGAGGACGTTACCTCTCCGAGCGCAACATATTTCACTACATAAATCATAACTTTATTTCCTCTCGCTCGCTGGATGGCGGCTTGAGCGAGGTGTCTTTGAAACGCCTTTAAGAGTTCCAAGGCTCGCCGCAACAAAGGATTGCGAAATTAAATTAGGTGTAGATGGAACGACGGGACGTTGATAATATTTCTGTACAATTTAATTTATCCAAACTACTAACCATATTTTTTATCTACGCATTGCTTCACGTTCCTACGTACCGTTTAGGTATGATTATGTGTTATATTAATTTTTAAGTGAAATGTGAAGTGTAGTCAGATGTTGTTAGGTAGTTATCAATATGTAATCAATTTTCTTGCGGTGTCTATTATCTCTTGCGTAAAGTAGGTACTTTCTTCGTCACAATTTTCCTGTACCCACAATCGATGCAATTGAAACAAAATATTCGTATGTTGTTACCACTTGTAACATCCGATACAAATATATATGTTTAACGACGATATTATTTAAAAGCAAACGTAACATCACGCCTGTAATCCCCGAAGGGGTAAACAAAGGAGTGTGTTGTATACCCTCACATTACACCAGTTACGTTTACATCCTATGGAATAGGTGGTGAGCCTATTGCCATACACCGGGCACAGACCCAGTCTCCGGGTCACTACTAGAAATTCTAAATTAGAAATCCATTAGCACCCACCCGACTCGGGCTTTGAATCCAGGACCTCCCGGTCGTCAGTCGCGCTTGCAATCACTCGACCAACAAGGCAGTCAAACCTCAAAGGAGGCAGAAATATTATATACCAAGTATATGATACCGTTGATTACATTGCAAAAAACAAATCCTAAATTCGTACAAGTAATATGAGACAAGTATACGAGCCCACATATGAACATACACAATGTTAAGCCGTAATGAGTATGCAAGTTTCGTAACCGTTTCGCGCGATACAAATATGTTTATAATGAGGTGGCGAAACGCTTTCGTCTGAGACGATTCAGCGGTGCTTCCTGCCAATTAGCGTAAAAACAGCGCGCCCCGAACAAAAGGAGTTGAAGGCTCATGAATTTATTGTTAGGTTACTGGCTTAAGTTATTTAAGTGTTCGCGGAACGGACGTTATTCACGTGCGAGACGCGGCGCAGAATGCAGCTTCCTGCGACAATTTATCATGAATCTTTAATTAAACTTTAGCAGTGCCTGCTCAGGGACTCATTGTGTCTTGCGATGTGCCGCCGTATTGACTGTTTTGTTGTTGTCTTTTATGAAATTACGTGAGTTATGTTCTCACTTTTTGTTCTCGTTTTGTCTACCCTCTCATTCCGAGCGGAGGTCCGTGTGCAACACTGGGACTGTTATAAACGGAACGAACGGAAATGGAGGCGTTAAAAAAAAGTCATATTCATATTCGTTCATTGGTCGATAGGAGATTAAGTGATGTGTGTCTTTTTATTTGTAATTTTGTGTAGAATTTTTTTTTTATAGTATATTATATCTGCTTACGGAACATTAAAAAAAGTTTCCGACTTACGTTTTATTATAGAAGGAATTATAATATTATTCAAAATAATGTATTCGATTTTCATATTTCTTTTAGTGATTATACTTTAAAAACATTAAAATCATTCACGTAATCAAGTAGTTATCTCAAAGGCATGCATAAAGATCTGTCTAGTCAGTTTGAGGAAACATCCCATCCCTTAAACCCAAATTAAATGAAAAAGTTTCAAAGTTATTCCGAGTTCGTTTATAATACAATTAAGTACTTGTGCTGGTTTGCCAGTAGTATTCAATTAGGAAAGTTCGTGAATATTTTATACCTGTAAGACAAATTAGTGCCTGTGACATAGTATTGGGTAAATGTATTTGATGTTTGTACTAACTTGCTATTATGGTAAATATTTACATGTTTCATCTTATTACTTTTTATTTCCGGTTAGAATTTAAATAATAACAATATTTTATCCGCCTAACATATCTAACGAAATAGATACGAACGATAATGAATATTTGAATGTAATTTATCTTTACTATGCGGCTAAAATGCAGGATGCTAAGTTTTTGAAAGGAAAGAAAACGAAAGTTTCATTTTTATATAATTTCATTTTATATATGCATATTTGTATCGTATATTTACAACAATATCAACAATTTTAACTATAAACGACATACACATTAATACATTTCGTAATAATAACAGGAAGTAGGTATAATTTGTTTTTAGAAATAAGTACTCCTTCTGGAACATTATTAGCACTTGAATATAATATAACAAAAACAATGTAACCATTTCAGTCTTGAAATAATATTATAAGTATATTTAATATAACATAACTTTACACTGGTAGGTCATAAAGTAATTTAAAAACAAATATCTATTTTTATACTTCATACAATTGGCGTTCTTATTTAGAATTTAATTTGATAATTAATATGGAAAGATTTTTATAAGCGTTACTTAAAATGACATTCAATTTCAATTTGTATATCGGAATTGTTTTAGCTTAGGTTTATTTATATAAAGTGTTCATGTAATTGAATCAAATACGTAACGTAATAATCATTACTTGAGGTTTATTCCTGTATTTATCTATCAAATGACCCGGCAACCTCAAATGTAAAGTCGTTTAATAATTTTAAGACTTCACAGTGTTATGAGTCCCATTTAGTTGTTTAAATTCATCATTAAATGTCTTTATGAACACCAAAAATATTTTAATTGTATTTTAAGTACAAGTCATACAATAATGTGAAAACAGATTTCTTTTATTCTATAAATCTTGACAATTACTTTATTTCTAACAAAGCGTTTACTACTCGTAAAATTAAATTCCTTTGACTAGAATGTTCTTTTGCTATTTCAAATAGAATTTGTCTAAGCAATGAAATAAGTATTCTATAACTATCACAACAATGCGTACATAAGGTCCATCTAACGAACATTTTTTACAACAACATTTAGGTACTCCGCGGGGAAAACGCATCGGTTAAAATCTATTCATCAACCAACCTTTATCCTAAACGCGACTTTAAAAGGCACTAGTCATTACAAATTATGTATTTTGATACGTTTGAAGAATCGTTGTATTTTGATAATAATATTCAACTAAGCCCACGTTTTGTTTACATTAAAATTACACTATATGATAACATTTTTAAATTGTACATTTAACTATAGTACTTAGTGGCTGTACGTACACATATCACTAATACAGATATCAAACAAATAAAGCTACATACATGGTCGATTGATAGATACTTAGTAGATTCATTTACATGTTGAAGCGTAACTACGAAAATATTGATGCAAGTCAATGTAAGGAAGCTTCTATATTATATATAAATATGTATACACAGAATGTATGATGTTACCTGCATGAATTCGTTTAGTACACTATTGAAATATAAGACTTTCATCTCTCGTCGTACATGCGCCGTGTGATGGCGCCAGGAATGGTTTCCCGTTAGCGCTCGCGCTTAGTTGATAATGATTCTGATGACGCGTGTCGTGCGCGTGCAGCGTTGACGGCGGTAATGTTAGCGCAGGTTTCAAGTAAATGTAAGTAAGCTTATATATATAAATATGTATACACAGATGTATATATTGGATATTACCTGCAAGAATTCGTTTGCTACATTATCGACAGATGAGACTTTCTTCTCTCGCCGCACACGCGCCGTGCGGCGGCGCAAGGAACAGTTTCCCGTTGGCGCATGCGCACAGTTGATAAATGTTCTGATGGTGCGGGTCGTGCGCGTGCGGCGTCGACGGTGGAAGAGGTAGCGCTGATTTCAACTTCGGCATATATATACTAGGGGCGTCTAATCGTATCTGTAAGGTATAAATATGAAATGTTTCTTTCATTATTTACCAATGTTTGTAATTTATTAGACATCCAGATGCAGGCGGACGAAATGATGACTAATCCATGAAGTAGGTATAGTCAAATATACTTTAAGGGGTTGGGGTCAAAAAAAATAAAACGGACATAGCGACGATTGTGTTGATTGTATTTTTGTTGGTTCTTTACGATAAATCAAAATGAAGCTGTAAGGATTAAAAGTACAATTTTTAAACGAAAACTTAATTTTTGTTGTAGATGGGATATTCTTTGTTTTCCTTAAATAAAATAATATGTAGTTAATTTAAGTTAACATAATTATATTCACTGTTTTAGAAAAAATTTAAAAACGTGTATCAGGAAATCCCCGCCCAAGCCTTTTAATTGAAATGTAAGGTTAGGTATATTAAATCATAGGGAAGTATGCGTGTGTCAATTTTAAACTGACGTCCTTTAATTACAAAAATCTAACTCTCTGATTTATTTATTTTACTACTTTAGACACAACGAATAGCAATAACCATACCAGCTACTCTGAGGTCTTAGCCGAATGCATATTTTATACATAAAATAAAAGACCAATGCACAATCTTAAGACAGCTTTGTATAATCAAACGTTTCGTGAATGTTTATATACATGATTAAATATGACCTCGGTTAGATCCAAAACCAATCGAGGTATCTCGAAAAAATATCGGACAGCTTTGTTATAGAGATA
Source organism: Parelbella ahira ahira (assembly GCA_018244795.1). Taxonomy (NCBI): domain Eukaryota; kingdom Metazoa; phylum Arthropoda; class Insecta; order Lepidoptera; family Hesperiidae; genus Parelbella; species Parelbella ahira. Next base: position 13,043 of record DWME01004292.1, read on the forward strand.
GTTAAACCGTAGATATGTAAATATGACTCACAGCTCCCGCAACGGAGCGCAGTCGGAAGGTAGTGAGGCAACTCGCTGTGATGTCTCCAGCCCGCGACTCCAGGGCGATGCTCTGAGCTGCGTGCATTTCCAAAGAACGGGTTGATGATTCCAAGCTGTGGATAAATTATTTAGGTATTTATTTTTGACATGTATACAAATATGAATTCCTTTTTTTTATTTTCACGACATATAAATGTCGTTGATGTGATAGATGACATCTTCAATTTACGAGTGCAAATGATACTTATATTAAGCAACGACGGAAAGGAGGAACACTTTTTAGACCATAAAAATATTGTAAAAAAAAATAAACAGTTAAAATAGAATATATATAAAAAAAATTACGTATTTTTAGATTGATATAACAAATTAATTAACATGGATTACAGTCATTTAAAAGTCACACAACATCATGCAAACATTAAAAAACATTTCGTACCCACGCTTAAGCAAACAGAAGTGACATTTTCGTTGCTATTCGAGTTGCATAGAAAAACAGTACCAATAAGAAATATATTAATTTAGCAGTAAGCTCAATAATACTCGTGTCAACAGATAAAAATAATGTTTACTCTGCACAGTACTTTCGCGAAGTTAGGTTTGCTATAGCGTGCTCGACTTACAGTCGTAACCTATCTATACAAGTACTGCTATGTATATCACACGGCATGTATCATTATTATACACAGTCGTCCGTTGTGTTCACTGCCTGCCTGTAATGACGCCCTTTGCTCGTAATAATCACCGTACTACCTACTTCTAAGTCATGGAAACTGTAAGTTCTTTGTAAAGCTTTACTTTCTGAAGAAATCTGTAGTTGCTTGTAAGATTTAAGGTAATTTCAAAATAAACTTATAGTTTGGTTTAGTTTAGTTAGATTTGGATTAGGTATTCTCTATACCAAATATTTTAAACGCTATTTAAAAAGAAAACTAATATTGATCAAATCTTATTGTATGATAATTACATACATGTAAACTGACATAAACTATATGCTTTATGCATCAAGTCCATCAATCAATTGATCTCTCGAGGTTATCAAAACAGCGTCTTGGATTTTCTAAATGCACCAGATTCCTAGTGTTATCCGCGAGTATCATTCTAAAATATAGATCTTTACTGTCAACCCTTGAGCATTGAATATTTCTACGAAATATTTAACGCGATGAACGTTAAGTACTAATTGGAAGATACAACAAGGATTGTAAGTATTAGTACTCACACAAGCTGCTTTGATGGTGGTGCCCTCACAAGAGGTGTTTGCACAGCTGTATGGAAGGTGGCACCAGCGGGGCTTGCAACTACCAGGTTTTCAGCGCCCATTGTAACCGAGTCTTCAGAAGCACCCAGTATCAGAATTCCACGAGAATCTCTCACCTCTAGCCGCGCCACGTTTAACTCTAGACGATCGTGACCTATGTAATACAAAAGACCAACAATTAAAAATAGTACATATTCCAAAAATATTTATAAAAATGTATTCATTCGTCGACTTTACGATTTACATTAATTTTTAACTGTAAAGCCTCCAAAATCTTCGCCAGAAAAGTAAGGTAACAAACGGCGAACATCGCAACAAAATTTGTTCAGCGGATTTAAAGATTATCCCGGAAAACAAACGCCTACAAGTATGCTAGAAAATTCACTGCTACACTGTTGCTCTGGTTTGCAATAACTTTATTTTAGAAATGCTTGTACAAACGGAATTTAAATGAAATATAAGAGGAAATATTTTTAATGTTCACCTAAAAACAGCCTGCTTTGCGGTAAGCCGTGGTAATCTCGGGTTAATACAGTGAAGTTTCGCGACGACTCAATCGAGATGGGCTGTCCCCGACGTGACTTGATGCTGGACGCGAACATCGAATCCAACATCAAAGCTTGGCCCAGCAGCTGCAATCCTCCCGGGACTATGCGTAGTTGGCCCATTCCCTCCTGTATAAATAATATTCCATAAAATATATTTTCACCAGCAAAATTTTGCGTTTCTACTGTAAAGCTATTTGAACTTGTTCTGCTCTGAGCAAACTAAAATATACACTTGTAATACGTCAAATATTTCTTCTGTTTGCTATCATGATCAATGTTACATATAACACAACACGTTATGTAACTGTAATTGTGTATGTAGTTGTTAACGTGAAGACAATGTGTGATACACACCGTGTTAAAATCCAGCACTTTGAGCACCCACAGCGTGAGCGCCAGATTGATGATCATCATGAACATGAGCGCCATCACCAAAATGTATAGACACTTCTTCCGCCAGCCGTAAATACCAACTTTGAATTGGCTATTATAACTGTTTCTGATCGAGTCCGCCTTTGTATCCCGACTCGCATTGTTGTTCAGAATTGGCTCCGGGGTTATTTTGTCAGCGTATGGGATCCTGCGAAAAATATCACATTAAATCGAATCACAGTTCCGTTGTGCGAGAAGTCGAGTTTACACAACTTTGACGTCAAGAAATATTAACGAAAGTCTCACTGCCTCCCACTGTTCGTGATTTCTGATATACTTGTAGATATAGTGAGTTAGAATTACATCTTAGACTTCGAATTGTAATTGCAATTAATCAAATAATTAATATACCGTATCTATTACACATAATTTTAAAACGACAATATCATTAACAAAAATAAAAAATTGTGTGTGATTTTACTCGAGACTAACGATAACATACTTGACATAAGCTTAATATTGAAATGGAGATTTAATTCAAACAATTATATTTTAAATTTATAATTGTATTAACAATATAATCTAACTCACTAAAATGCCGCCTATTTGGAATAAAAACATTGTGTAATATTCAATAACCGCTACGTATATTATCTGATCCAAACCATTATAAAATCGGCGTCGGAATCAAATAGGAAATGGAAGCCTGCACATCTCAAATTGCACATAAAATCCTATATTCCGCAAGTGTACCTGGTCCTTGCCATTATTCTAAAAAGATAGTTGTGACGTAGTGAAATTTTTCGCAACAACGGCGGGTGCTTACATCGAAAGCGTTGTTTGAAACACATTTCACTTGCATAAATCATAACTTTATTTCCTTTAGCCGCGCGGATCGCGCCAAACCCAGCTTTATGTCGCGCGCAAGTGTCTCGTATCCATCTTAAAATGATATTATTATTATTCAAATGTATTTACGATCGACGTCACTAGATACGCCTTGTATTTTTATGACAATTGGGAACGCTGTTAGGACTTATCCATTGTTAATTCCTTGTTGTTTTATAGTAAATTATTTATAACATCGTGACTTAATTTTTTATGTATTTTACGGAAAATGCTTCACGAATTTTACAATTTATTTGTTGGAATAATTTGCATTGACGTCATTGATATATTAGCGAAATATCAATTACATTACATCATACGTTTTTAAACGAATTTCTAGATTGAAACTGGGCAGCTAAAGGACAGTTGAAAGTAAAAGGTTTTACGACCCTCATATAGCTCTGATCAGCGTTTTGAATATCAATACAACA